>PVJN01027439.1:0-28082 GCA_004026805.1 Lasiurus borealis
CAGAAGGTGCTAGAACCCCAGAGGTCTTGCAGTCAGCATTACGCTGTGCCCTCGGCGAGGGAAGTAGGAGCCCCTTGGCATTTAGACTCCAGGGTTTCCCTCTGGGGCTGTTGCTCCCTACTCTTCCTCAACATGCATGCATGACCAGCACACAGATCCTTTCCTTCAGCACGCTGTCATGGAGAACCTACTGTGTGCACACATTGCGTTCTACGGCAAAGGCTCCGAGCCTTATTTTCTCCCAAAAGTGAGTGTCTTCAGTGCAGATATGGCCTGTGGAGAATGAATTTTCTTCACGACGACTCTTGGGAGTTTTCAGAACAGGCCTGTTTTCTCAGAGAGTTTTGGCATCCATACCGCTTGTCGTCAGCAAATGCTTCCCCGCTGAGCAAATACACTTACTTAGAAATAGAAATGGAGTCCTGTCAAGATGCCAATGATTGACAACTGCAGCCAATGCATCCTTGTGGAGTGACCGTGGCCAAACATGGACCATGGGTGTTGCCCGTTGCCCCTTTGAAAGAAAGAATAGAAACCCAAATCCCCAGCATAGGTATCTCAGGTACTTTGGCAAGAGCTAAAAGGAGCTGGCGGTCAATTTTTCATCCCAGGTGGTCTCTGCCACCCTGGCTGGCTGTGCCACTGTTCCCAGGAGCCCGGAGCCAAGGTCAGACACCAAGACCTTCAGAAACATTCTCGTGACAAGGCAAGCTTTTGCAACTCTAGAGATTGCTCCGAATCCCAAAGATGGAAAAAAACCATCTGCGTGTCACTGTCCGGTCCTCAAGTGCTTTTTGGCAGATCTGAGTTACTACAGAGTCTCAACTTTGCGGCCGGCATTGGGAGTGGCAGGAAGAGTCGGTGGAGAACTCTGGTGGTAGCAAGGCCTGGGCAGGGAGACTGTGGGGACATCCCCACGTATGAGACCTCAGTTCAATTGTCCTCCCTCTCTTGGTCTCACTGACTCCTCTCACTCTACTTGGACACTCTCTTCCTTCTTCCTTTTTTTTAAAAATATATCTTATTGATTTTTTACAGAGAGGAAGGGAGAGAGATAGACAGTCAGAAACATCAATGAGAGAGAGAGACATCGATCAGCCGCCTCCTGCACGAACCACAGTGGAGATGTGCCCACAAGCAAGGTACATGCCCCCGACCAGAATCGAACCTGGGACCTTTCATTCTACAAGCCAACGCTCTATCTACTGAGCCAAACCGATCTCGGCTTCCTTCTTCCTTTTGCTCTCTACTCTCTGTACCTCATCGCTTTTCTAGGTAAGAGAGTCTTCCAGAAGTTGGAGGCATGCAGGCATGAGCACTGTGGTGCGCAGATGCACCTGGTAGGCCTGGAGCAAGCATAACGGAGCCAGGGGTATCCAGCAGGCCCTGCCCTTGACCTCCACTGGGAGGCACCTTGAGCTGCTCCTAGAGAGGTGAGGACAGCCAGATGCTCGAGGACACATTTCTCAGGAAGGCCACGTTGGTTCTTTCCAGAAGGAGAAATGTCCTTCAATCCGTGGCCGCTTGACTAAAATCAAAGGAAATGGCTCAAAGGGAAAAATAGCAAAGAAAGCTCAGGCCCCAGTTGTCAAGGGTCGGGACCAGAAAGCTGTCACTCAACTTGGGTCAAAAGGAACCTCTCATCCTTCTCTCCCAGTGATGAATGGGCAGGTCTGCCTCTCGGGGTTTCTGCCGCCAGTTGCTTCCGCCACCAAACAGGGTGTTTGCTCAGAAGGGCCTTCCCGGTTGCCAGTTCAGCAGCAGCAGGCTTGTTTTGTGCTTCCTATGTCACTGCTGCTCTTGCTGGGGGTGGCGCTGGTCCTCCGGGGGTTTGAACAGCTCACAGTCACCACAGCCACTTAGTGAGAGAGATCGTGCGGGGTCTTGAGATGGGCAGGACAGTCCCCACCAGTGAAATGAAAGATTTTTTTTTTTATTGAATGTCCTGGTGAATCAACCCAACTACCGGCAAAGATTTGTAGGGAAAAGTTTTGAAAAGCGTTTACAAGGCTGGACACAAAAGGCCAAGCAGGCGAGCTGGCTGTAGAGAGGGAAGCTTAAATGGAACACATTTGTTCAAAATTCAGTAATTTATTCACTGTCTGCAGTCCGCCAGTTGAATGTATGGCACACGCGTTCACACTGAAATCACTTACTTGAAGTGATTTCGGTGCAGCTGTATTACAAGAGCAACACGCACGGTTGCAAATACATAGAAGAGATGTAAGACTCTTCTAAACAATGTTAGACTCTCCTGTTACCCAACTATAGATAACAACATACTATGTTCTTGTCTCCCCTGTGCTTTTAAATAAGCTTACAGCATGAGAAGGAGTCTACTTTGCAAAAACTACATATTGAAATTGTTTGGAGGTTCTTGTCTTCCTGCCTTAGGCTGTTATTACCTCCAGAGATTTCCCATTTCTTGATCATTCTCATATCATCGTTTCTTTTTTCTAATCCATCATCACTTCTCCGATATTTATCTTAAGGATCTGATCTTTATAAGTTTCGAAAAAATGAATGTTTGCCTTGAATGTCATGGTTTTAAGAGAGAATATGTGTTTCTATATACTTGGGCACTTCCTTATCCCGTGTCACAACAAATGGCATTAGTTTGACAATACACATACTAAAGCCCAGCTCATCTGCAAAATTATCATTTTTGTAATTTATATTATTCTTTGACAGTTTAGGTTTTATTGACATGCTATTATTAAATCAATCTAATTTCTTTCTTGCTTCTTATCATATGTAAATAAGTTTTGGTTAGTTTTTAGGTTTCTTATTCAGGTAATCCATCTTTACTTCATCTTTCTCATATGCCTGTACTTATTACACATAAAAACTCTTGGTCATCTTCTTATATCCAAACATCCACTAGAAATGTAAGTAAGCATTTTACTATTTTATTGTGTTTTTTAATTTTTTTTTTTGCCACAGTCAAACCTGGGCATCTCATTGAAATATACATTTTATTTAAATTACTTTATATTATTTCTCCCTTGCATGATAGTTATGAAATTATATTGATTTCAAAAAATATGTGCGTAGATAAACTATAATATATTATTTCATGATATTCAAAGGGATATGTACATTTTATTAGGCTAGTATTATTTGCTGGCAAATCTAAGAGATTTTCCTCTAAGATTTGTGATCCTCAGATGTGGTTGTCTCTAGAATCTCCTCTGGCATTCTAACCAAACCCACTGACTGGCAGGCTAAGTGCTTTCAAAAACACTCCCCATTGGCCCATAAGCAGGTGAGTGGATCAGAAAACTATGGTACATCTACACAATGGAATACTATGCTGCCATAAAAAAGGAATTCTGATCATTTGCAGCAACCTGGATGGAACTGGAGAGCATTATGCTAAGTGAAATAAGCCAGTCAATGAAAGAAAAACACCAAATGATCTCACTCATTTATGGATACTAAAGAACATTATAAATTGATTAACAAAAAGATAAATACAGAGGTAGTAAAGCATCAAACAGACTGTCAAATTACAGCGGGAAGATTAGGGAGTTGTGGGGTAGATAAGAGATCAACTGAAGGACTTATATGCATGCATATAAGCATAACCAATGGACATAAGACACTGGGGGGTTAGGGTATGCATGGAAGTGGGGGAGTGGACAATGGGAATATATGTATACATGCAATACATTAATAAAAAAATTTTAAAAAATACCCATTGAGGAATCTGACGCACATCTAGGATCATGAATCACATAACTACCATCTTTTCTGTACATCTGGCCACTAAAATGTAAATTCTTGAGAACATGGACTGTATTGTCTTCTTGTGAATAGTGTCTTAGCGTGATGCAAAACTTCTTTGAGGATGTCTTCTCCATGGCATTTCCTCATTTGTGGTCCTCCATGCTTTCTCCCCCTTCTTGCTGGTTGGTTAGAATGGAAGACATGGAAAGCCACCCAATAAGATTCCAGAGTCCTCATCAGCCTGAGTCCCTGAATGAACACAGGGAAGAGGTGCTGACACTAATCTGTGCATGCACCGGCATTGGTAAGTAAACAGGAAGTAAACCTCTATGTGTTTGAGCTGTTACACGTTTTGAAGCTTGCTTGTTATTAAAGCTGTCGTATTTTAATGAAAAACATGAAAGATTTGAAGATTGATTGATTGAATAAATGAATACATTTGTACAAGGGAAGAGCTAGTCACAGGATGTCTGCGTGCCTCCTTTATTGCAATTTTCCATATTTCTAAGGCCTTGGGTGCATATTTTACTTAGAAGGTATTTTCCTTGCCAAATTTTAATATTGTCACATTTTAATCTAGATTCTAGAATCACCTCACATACCCTGTCATTTATTCTAAACACTAACATACTTCATAGCGACTGATAAATTAAAGAACCAGTTGAAGAGCCGGGATTGAGAATGTTTAGTCAGTCATGACTCAGAGATGCAGTTGCCATCATCCTGAGGATTTCAAAGATATTGCTCTGTGCCATGCAGGAACTGATTTCTCATTTCATAAATCAAATAAAATGAGCATTGCTCTGTGCGCTATTTATTCATAGATAGGAAACTTCCTTCTTCTACTGATGTGTGATTACTTCTCTGGAAAGGAAAGAAACTGTCCATAACCCAATCCTTGCACACTGTTTACTGCTCCACTAGTATTTGTAAGGTCACAAACTCTTCCAAGTCTTCTTCTAAGTCAGTGGTTCTCAACCTGTGGGTCGCAACCCCTTTGGGAGTCAAACGACCCTTTCACAGGGTTCGCCTAAGACCAGCGGAAAACACCTATTTCCCATGGTCTTAGGAACCAACAGACCACTCCTTGGTGTAGCAAAGTGTAGCCATGTAGTTTACTGTTGTCATATGAAGACTGTTACCCATGCTACACCATGATTCAAGACAAAATTTCATTTATTTATCATTAGAAATAAATATTTCACAATATATAATTACATATTGTTTTTGTGATTAATCACTATGCTTCAATGATGTTCAATTTGTAACAATGAAAATACATCCTGCATATCAGATATTTACATTACAGTTCATAACAGTAGAAAAATTACTGTTATGAAGTAGCAATGGAAATAATTTTATGGTTGGGGGTCACCACCACATGAGGAGCTGTCTTAAAGGGTCGCGGCATTAGGAAGGTTGAGAACCACTGTTCTAAGTGGTCTCCGCAGGAGAGGGACCCCAGAGATGGTAAGAGTTCTTGCCAAAACCGTACATGGGAACATGGTGCTCCTGTTTGTTGGGCTTTACTGTATACCCACGAGCACAGATGAGTAGGAAATCGTATGCTAACGATTCCATAACATTTATCAATTTTGTATAATTTTTAACGAAATCTGCTGGATGTTCCAGGAGATAAATACTTGCTATGTCAATACATTCAAACTGACTCAAAGGGAAAAATCTCTTAATGATGATTTCAGGTCATGAAACTGACAAACTAATTCAACTGACTTGAGAAGAAACTTAAATGGACACTTTAATAAATAAATTAAGGGGAAGCCATCTATCTCACTTTTATATATGAAAATGCAGTTTTTAATTTTTGTAAAAAATAGTATCCTAGCCTTTTACCTTTGAGGATAAAACCATTATGAATGCAATATTTTGCTCAGGAGAGTATTTTTGTTACGTATCTCTGTAACATATTTTTAAAAAATCAGCCAGGGTTTTGATTTTCCAAGTAGTAGGGTTCTGAGGTCAAGAAGACATCCTAAAAATACATCGATGGGCAATGTGTGGCTTGTCTATTACAGAAGAGCCTGTTCACAGGTTTTTATGTGGAACTCCTCGTCCCAGGGAGGTGGACTGGTCTCAAGAGGTCTCGAGGGTTGCATTTGTTCGAGAAAAGGCAGGCTGAGACAGCCTGGGCGAGTTTACTTCCCTGAACCTCACTTTTTCTTGCCTGGCATTTCAAGGACAATAGAGCAGCAGCTCAGAGCAGAAAGCAGCTCTTGCACTTTACAGCAGGTTGAATTTTTCTGAGATGACAAGATTTCCCATCCAACGTACATCTCTACTTCTACACTCCTCCCTGGTGTGTAGGTAGACCTGTGACTTATTTGTAGTTTTTTTTTTTGTTTTTTTTTTTTTTTTTTTTTTTTTTTTTAAAGAGGCCTGGATGGTGTGGTTCCATGGTTGAGTGTCGACCTATGAACCTAGAGGTCACAATTTCATTACCAGTCCGGGCACAAGCCCAGCTTGAGGGCTCAATCTCCAGCGTGGAATGTGCAGGAGGCAGCTAATAAATGATGTTCGCTCATCATTGATGTTTCTCTCTCTCCCTCTCTCTTCCTCTCTAAAACCAATAAAAATATATCTGTATTTTTTTAAAAAAAAAAAAAGAGACTGGAAGTGATGCTTCTCAACTTCTAAGGGCCTGCCACCCAAAGTCCTGCAGCTTCTGCCTGGTCAGCTGGCACTTGTTCCTGGAACCCTCCATGCCTTCTAAGAGGGAGAGTGTGCCAGGCTGTGTGGAAGCCCAGGCCCGTAGATAGGCCAGAGGCAAGCACCCCAACTGGTGTCCCATCCACAGCCAGCATCCACGGTCAGCACGTAAATAAAGATGCTTCAAGATGACACCAGATCACGACTATCAAATTACCCCTAATGGGTAAGTCTCCCTATCTGAGGCCCCAGACATTGTGGGGAAGACACAAGCCATCCCCTCTGTTCCTTATCCCAATCCATGACCAATAAAGTCCAAACCTGTTCATAAGTGTTGTGGTGATTGATTACACAGCAGCGGTGAGCAGAACACCTGGACATCGGCACCAGATGCTTGGGGAGGAAAATGATCCAGAACAGGCAGATTGGAGATTAGACTCCTGATCTGGCTCATCTCATAGGGAAATCACATTTGGATCCTCCCTGCTCTACATTATGCATCCTACTTGCCTATGGTGCCTTTGCCCAGCCCTTGACCTTCACTCTTGGTGATGCAATGGTAAGGGTTGAGCTCATCTTTCAATACCTTGAGTAGTTAACAATCCTCAGAGAAGGTCTCTAGCCCTAACCACAGCCTAGCTGATCATCAAAACCTATGGATCTTCCCCTGGCTACCCCAAATACCTGCACTTTCATTTCTTTCTTTTAAATATGTTTTTATTAATTTCAGAGAGAGGGAGGAAGAGGGAGGGGAAGAAGGAGAGAGACACATCAATGATGAGAGAGAATCATTGATCAACTGCCTCCTGCATGCCACCTACTGGGGGTGGAGCACACAACCCGGGCATGTTCCCTGACCTGGAATTGAACCCTGACCTCCTGGTTCCTAGGTCTATGCTCAACCACCGAGCCACACTGGCCAGGCCTACACTCTCGTTTCTCACTAAAATAAAACATTTTGAATTGTTAGTTGCACAATCCTTATCAAGACCCAGTTGTGAGAAATCGAATTTGAGAGATTTCCCTAAGACAGTTTTCACATTAAACCATTGGTCTAGTTGATTTTATTTTCATTGCAAGCCTGTGAACTTTATAACAGAATGTGTTTTTCTCTTTACTTTGGCTAAGCGGAGGACATTTAGAGCCAAATCTGTGGCCCACTCGTAGGAACTGTACAGATGTACTTCTGTGCGCTAATCTGGATTTATTATTTTATTCATATTATTTTCCCTTTTTGCAGGTTTTGTCAATTACTGGTTTACTCCCTTTGCATTGCATAAAATCTAGTAAGCCATTTCAAATCTCTATGGAATAGGCAATTATAAACAAAGTAATAAAAAAGACATCCTCCTATTCTCTGGCAAGTCACTACACAGTACTAGTGTAAATATAATGTGTATTTACATTATATTTAAATGCCTGTTAGTCATTTATCTGATTTAACCTCAAACCCAGAAAAAAAATGCCATACTATCTAAGAATATATCATTGGTCTCAATATACATGTTCACATCCTCCTGAATTAAATAGCACTGCTTAAATCCCCTGTGATGTCCAGCACCTATCTCTAATAAATGAAGATTACACCTTCTTTGTTCTAATTTTCATGTTTATCTGCAGAGCCACAAAGTTTCAGTTATATTTCCTCCCTTTTTCCTAGATGGAGAGTTGAAATGGCTGATAGTTCTCTCTAATTATTTTGAAAAATATAATTAGTGGGCATGTAGATTATACATATATTCTTTAGATTAGAAGCTGCTGCATGAAATCCGTACACTGGAGGGTGTCCCTCAGCCGAGGCTGCACCCTCTCCAATCTGGACCCTTCGGGGATGTCCGACTATACCTTTCACTCCATTTTTCTATGAACCTAAAACTGCTCTTAAAAAAAATTACATCGATAGGTTGGAAAACAAGATGGCAGCATAGGTGAACACTAAGCTGCTTCCTCGCATAACAATTTGAAAATTACAACTAAAAGACAGAACAGACACCATCTAGAACCATAGGAAAGCTGGCTGAGTGAAAATTCTACAACTAGAAGGAAAGAGGGGTGCTCACAAAGACTCAGAGGAGCTCAAAAAGCTGAGGTACAGAGACCCACTCATGAAGAGGATGGTTGGAGGAGGGTCTGGCTGGCTTCCTCTAGTGGGAGGGAGATGGAAAATCCCAACTGCACTGAACCCCACTTCTGCCTGCACTGAACTCCAGCTCTAGGCGAGACTCATACAGGAGAGTCTGGACTGTTGTGAAAAGGAAGGAGTGTACGGAAATTTAGGGAAACCAGTGCTGACTGATGATTCAGCTGCTGGCTTCCTCTAGCAAGAGGAAAACAGAACCTCACAACAGCACTGAAATCCAGGTCCAACTGCACTGAACCTCATTTTGGGGCAAAACCCTGGGGTTACAGACTCATACAGGTCCCTAGAGTGCACGAAAACTCAGGGGAACCAGAAAGGCAGAGATCCAGAACAAAAGACAGAAGTCTGGAGGCAAGCATGCATGCACAGATCCTCACAACTGATTGGCTTGGAGGTCAATTCTTCCCAGTGATACCAACAACAATAAAAAATTAATTACAACAAGACTGTACACACAGGTCTCAAAGGGATGCACCAAGAGTGTCCACCTCAAGTTAACTGGGGAGGCGGAGCTACTGGGCCATATAGGATACCTAGCACACAAAGCTACTCTACCAACTCAGAGAAGCAGCAAACTATGCGGAGACAAAAGTACAGATCACAAACGAAAGAAATGGAGGAAAACTAACTGGATATAGAGTTTTAAGAAATTCCTAGAAAAAATGGATAAATTTAGCAAGACCCGAGGGGAGATGAAAAGGGACCAACTAGAAATTCAAACATACACTGACTGAAATAAAAAATATATACAGAAACCTAACAGCAGACTAGAGTATTGCAAGAATCAAGTCAAAGATTTGAAATACAAAGAAGCAAAAAAAACACTCCACTGGAAAAGAAAAAAGAAAAAAGAATTAAAAATGTGAAGATAGTGTAAGGAGCCTCTGGGACAACTTCAAGCATACCAACATCAGAATTATGGGGGTGCCAGAAAGAGAGAGAGCAAGATACTGAAAACCTCTTTGAAGAAATAATGACTGAAAACTTCCCCTACCTGGTAAAAGAAATAGACTTACAAGTCCAGGAAGTGCACAGAACTCCAAACAAAAGGAATCCAAAGAGAACCACACCAAGACACATCATAATTAAAATACCAAGAGCAAAAGACAAAGAAAGAATCTTAAAAGCAGCAAGAGAAAAACAGTTAATTACTTACTAGGGAGCACCCATGTGACTGTCAGCTGATTTCTCAACAGAAACTATGCAGGCCAAATGGGAGTGGCAAGAAATATTCAACGTGATGAATAGCAAGAACCTACAACCAAGATTATTCTACCCAGCAAAGCTATCCTTCAGAATTGAAGGGCAAATAAAAAGCTTCACAGACAAGAAAAAGCTAAAGGAGTTCATCAACACCAAACCAGTATTATATGAAATGCTGAAAGGTATTCTTTATAAAGAGGAAGAACAAAATAATAAAGGTAAAAATTATGAACAACAAATATATATCTATCAACAAATGAATCTAAAAATCAAGTGAATTGAAAATCTGATGAACAGAATAAACTGGTGAATATAACAGAATCAGGGGCATAGAAAGGGAGTAGACTGACAATTCTCAGGGGGAAAGAGGTGAAGGAGGGTGCAGGGAGAGACTGGACAAAAATCATACACCTATGGATGAGGACAATGGGGGGTAGGTAAGGGCAGAGGGTGGGGTGGGAGCCAAGTGGAGGGCAGATATGGGGGGAAAAAGAGGAACAATTGTAATAACCTGAACAATAAAGATTTATTCAAAAGATACATCTATTAATAGGTAAATTAAATTGGAATACAAATTTTTAATTTAAAAAATCCACCCCTTCCTGCTTATCCACTTCAACGATGTGACTCATTGGGAAAGAGAGACTCAGAGAGGTTAAGGAGCTAGTAGAGTAGATGCTGGAGCTGGGAAGGGTTTCGGGGGTTGGGGGGTGAGCCTGGCTGGGCTAGCCCGAGGTCACCCCATGGTCAGTCAGTAAGTGGCAGCGCTGGCACCAGAACCCGAACAGACCCACTCCTGGCCCAATGTTCAAAAGCTCCAGGAAGAATTTCCCAACTTCAAAGCGTGTGAGAAACCAGAAGTGCCTGCCAATGGCCTTGCCTCCTGAGACATTTGAGAAAGCTAATAATTTTCCTGGAATGATTTAGGAGCAATCCAGTTTTCAAAACAGGGTGCAAGATGGTGTGCAGAGTGGGCGTGCTGGGGCACACAGGCCTCACCTCAGAGTTTCTCTAATTATGAACTTTCACCAAAATGTTAACCGTGATTACTCTTGTGTGGTGAGATTATGATTCCTTGGAACATTATTTATCTTGGTGGGTTTTTTTTCTGTATTTCCCAAGTTTGACTTGGGCACGGATGCCTTCATCATTTGGTCAAGGAAAATGTTATTAAAAATATAAAGTCAAAGTCCCTTTCATTCCTATCATTTCATAAGTTTGTCAATGCTTGGACTCTTGGGGGAACATGCAGTTTAGTGAATGGCTATTTCAAGGAATAAGGAGCTACATCTCCAAGTACAACACACCAGCTTCAACGACTGACCCTGCAGGTTGGGTGGGAAGGAAGCAGAGTGTTATTTACTAGAAGATGCTGAGGGCTAGGCTCTCCATGGAGATGAAGTTCACTCTCACTCAAAGAGTAGCACTTGCTGTGCCAAGAGAAAGGGCAAATGCCGTATCTGTCAGGGTGAAAATGAACTTTACACTGCGGGTGTCACTCATCACTGTTGTTGATGCCAATTTCAAAGGATAAACAAATGGCTCCTGCTCATCCCCTTCTGAGGTCAGACTCAGCCCTCCCTGGAGTGGATGGCAGCTCTGAGCTGGACCACGAAGTCCATGTCTATCTGGTCTCCATCGGGGTATCTGGAAATTAGGCTGCACTTGGCCCTGGGGGCTTCCAGGCACCAAACGGGGCACTCTTTGAACCAGGAGGCCCTGATCACTGGACAAGAGCCAGGATGGAGCAGTGTCGGGGTCACAGGGTAAGCTGCTTCTTCCTAGCTCATGACTGACTGAGAAAGGTGGTATCCATCCACACAAAGCCTCAGAACCCAGAGCAAAGGAAGCTATTCAAGGAGCCAGGTGTCCTTCCCTGGTGAACTTTTAAAGGAAGGTGCACCAAAACCAGTTTGGCTCAGTGGATAGAGCCTCAGCCTGTGGACTGAAGAGTCCCAGGTTCGATTCCGGTCAAGGGCCTGTACATTGGTTGCGGGCACATCCCCAGTAGGGGGAATGCAGGAAGCAGCTGATTGATGTTTCTCTCTTATCGATGTTTCTAACTCTCTATCCCTCTCCCTTCCTCTCTGTAAAAAATCAATAAAATATATTTTAAAGGAAGGTGCACATCCAGCCTATTCAACCTCGCATCTTTCCTTTTGCAAATATCACTTGAAAAAAAAATCTGTGGCAAAGGGTCTAAAGGTAGAAGGTAAGACATAAAATCATAAAACGCCAATCCTTTGAGCACCCTGACTGCTTGAAATCAGGCAAGTTCACCAACACAGTGTCTGTACAATTCTTAAAAAGTAAAATGAATATAATAAAATAAAATTCTCAGATGATAATCTGCTTTAAGAAGGTGATGTTGATAATATGATGTTCATAATGTAGCCTGTGTATAAATTTCTGGCCTTGGGTCTCCTGCAGCAGAGAGCCCGGGTGGCATGGGGGTGAGGTGAGGTCGGGAGAAGAAGCTCTCTGCTCTCGGGGACTTGCCAGCAGCACCTCCCCCTTGGCCTCCGGCTCGGCCTGATAAGGTTGCATGCAGGTGAAAGTGTAACCGGGCAGAGCTTTCTGGAGCAGTAAGCAATATGTAGCAAGAACTTTAAAGATATGTACACCCTTTCACCCAGAAAATCTAGAAACATGTCCAAAGTAATATCATAAGTGAGCAACGGACATAAAAAAATGCAAACCAAGCATTTCTAATAATAAATTTAAAAAATCAACAAATTGACAATGTCAAGTTTGTGATATACAAGATGTTATACCCTCAAGAATAATTCCACAGCCAATTAAAATATTATTTTTAAAGACGATATGTATATATCACCTTAATTTAAATACATAAATATAAGTATGAATACATGCACACATAGCATGCAAGGGGAAAGGAAGTAGTAACTAACATGAATTCAGAGTAGGTCTAAGCAGGCATTGCTATAAGAGCTAGCTCATTTAACAGGTAGGCATCATTATATTTTCCAGTTCAAAGACCAGGAAATACATCATAAAGGTTTAAGCAATGCAGCCAAAGTCATACAACTCAAAAGTAGCTGGAAGATTTGAATTTGGAACTAAAGATCCTTGCCTTAATCCTCACACTATCCTATCTAATAAAAGAGTAATATGCAAATTGGCCATCACTCTGCTACACCCATAAGCCAATTAGGAGTGAGTATGCAAAATAAACTCAGTCAAGTTGGCTGTGGCCCTGAAGTAAACAGGAAGGAGGCTTGGAAGCCAAGCTCTCCACATACCCTGGCAGGCCCAGGGGAAGCCCATGTTCCTCACTTCACTAACCTACAACAGGAACTGCTAGTGTCTCCCCAGTCACAGATAAGGCCTTGCAGGCAACTTTGCATTCCCAGCACTTACCACAGTGCCTAGAAAGCAGGAAGTCCTTACCAAATGTTAGTTAAGCTCACAAATAGTAGCCTGAAAAGCCATGAATGGCACCCAGTTCAATGTGGTATTACTGTCTTTCTCATCTGCCAGAAGAAAAAAAATCTAAAAAGTGATATCAAGTAAAAACTTGGAGAAAGCAAGGCCAAGGCAGCCTCCATCTACTGCAACATACAAAGTCACGTGCACCCTCTGGGGGAAAGTGCTGGAGCGGATGCAGTCTCAAGGACACCCTGGCATGGTCAGGGACAGGAAGATGTTTGTCTGTCCATCTTTCTTTCAATCCAAGAGCTGTTGGACATGGCCACGGGGCCACAAGCGAGAGGCCAGGCCCAGTGGCCGTGCAACCAAGTGCTCTGTACTCCAAACCTCACAGGACAGTTGGATGTTCCCTTTAAATGTGTCAGGAAACTGTACATACTCTTTCACTTGTCCAGTGAGCACCTTGTGGAGAAAGACAAACCCGTTAGAAAACAGAATTTTCGTTCACGTCTGAGCTCAAGAAATTGGTGGTACAGTGGTACCTCAAGATACGAGTTTAATTCATTCCATAACCTTGAGGCGTGGGAAACTATGAGATGCTCGAGTCGTGGTAAACTGGTGGGTCGTGTGCAGCCGGCCGATCTGCACGATTACCCCTATCTCAAATGTTGCTCGTATTTCAAAGCAAAAATCGCTCGCTCGACGGCTCGTATCTCAAAAATCTCGTATGTTAGGGCACTCGGATCTCGAGGTACCACTGTCTTCTGTTGTTTTCCTCTGGTTTTCTTTGGTTCAAGTGTCAACACACTCTGAAATGATAGCTTAGGATGTTGGGTTTGAGGGCAGTGGAAGGCCATTTAAGGGCCGGCCAAATATAGGGCCTCAGTGGAGTTCCGGCCTTTTTATTGGAACAGGGAGATCTTGACACCAACAACTTGGTAGAATATTAGACCACTACATATTTTTCCCTTAAAAAAAAAAGAACATACTGTAATGGAAATGTCATATTAGCCTATGTTTTTAAGCTGCCTTCTTGTGCCATAAAAAACCCATCCAGTTGACAGGACTATTTAGAATTATGATTTCCCTTTGAGGAAACTGGTGGAAAGAGGCCCAGTGGCTTGGTGAGATGACCATGTCAGTTTGGTGATGAAGCCAGAACTTTCTCCTGGACCTGTTTTCTGATTCCAGCTCATTCCCACTCATCCGCAAGACTCAGTTCATGCACCAGTTCCCATACAAGGACCTACGGTCATGCCTGTGTGCACGTTTATCACAGCCCCGTTTCATGATATCAAAACAGTTAGTTCTTTGTCTGTGTCTCCTGTCGAACCCAATGTGTGACAGAGTGAGCGGATCTTATTCACCCGTGTGCCTCCAGCACCAAGCACAGCTCTGAGCATGAGCAGATGCTCCCACACAGTTTGCAAGACTGCTGCGTTTTATAATGTGCTAGAGGACTACTTAATTTAGCTGAAATGTCATCCCCTACCCTAGTTGTGTTCAAACGAGGCTCCACAGACTCTTGAAAGTTAAAAAGATTCTCAAAGGTCTTTAAATTGTGGTTTTTTTTTTAGAATTATCAAATGTGCTTTTAATGATACCCTTAAAATATCATTAAGACATTAAGATCAGAATGTACTGGATCCATTGAATAATGGTTCTCAGTCCTGAGGAGATTTGAGTTTCGGTGGAAGCTTTAAACAAATACTGATATAATTGGCTTTTGATTTTTATAATTGTCCCGCTCAGAGCCAAGTATGTCAGAATCTCTAAAAATGGTCCCCACAGGGTTTTCTTTTTTTTCAAAGACCCTCAGACTTTTGAAATGTGTGGAATACCGAGACACACCCATCTAGAACACTCCTATGCCCTTTATTTCCCACATCACACATTTTTTCACCCGTGCTTATGATTGCCTTACAATGTAATGGTTGTATTTTAAGTATCTCAGATAAATAAGCATAGAACAGAAGCAAACGAAACACATAAATGATGTGCTCTTTGCCAAGACCAGATGACGTCACAGCCTGTTGTGCAAGTGAAGTTTTCATGACTGTTCTGAACCCCGGCCAGGGGTGGGGGGAAGGCGGTCACCCCCAGATATCCCGGTAGAGGAGCGGACCAGGCCTGGTGCTAACAACTCAGCTTCTGCCAACACGCTACCACTCTGCCTGGGAGTTTTTAGCATTTAATTTGTGAGTTTGTTTTGTGTTTATATAAGCGCCATAAAACTGGGAGATTATGCTCCATTATTCATTTGCATCATAAACATGGGTATTCAGATTTCAGCAGCATTCAAATACAAAGACCCTATGGAATCAGCATTGGGGGAATCCTGGCAGTCTTTCCTTCCTAAATGGGTCCAGACATTATTCAGACTTAAGGATGCCTATTTACATGATTTCTGGACCTTAGAGAAGGCGGGTCCACAGAGCCATTGAATCAAGGACATTGGCTTCTTCCTTGTTTAGGGATCCTGAAAGCACAAAATGACAAAAAAAATCTGTTTCTCCCCCCGGGTGTGTGGGGGTGGAGGGGGGAGGGAGAGAGACTCTCAACAGGAACTAAAAACTGTTTCTAATATCCAGAATGTTGTAAGAATTTAGAGTTTCCAAGAGTCTGCTACCTTTGCTCCCTCCCAGGAATTCACATAAAGACTCCCAAGCCCTCCCCAGGCTAAAGCACTTGGCTGATTTACCAATTTCTTAGAAACTCTGCCAAGATACAGAAACCAGTGTCCCCATCTGGGGCCCATGATGACTCTATTTATAAGAAGGATGTTTTTGCTGTGAAAATGCAATTTTTCTTCCCCCAAAGTGAGGAGTGACATCCCCTCTTAGAATTTCCAGGCAGGGGTACATTATCAGCTAAGAAGGACATAGCCATTTTTTTTTTCATAGAGTCAAAAGCCAGGCAGGGTGTTGTATGTCAATAGCATGACTAAAGCATCTACTGGGTGCCAGATACTATACGGCCTTTCTCTCCGTAGTCACAACAATTCCAGGAGTGGGTATCATTATTTCCATTTTCCACCTGAGGCTCAGGAACACAGCTTATCCGAATACATCACGTCCCTGCCCCCAACCACAGGTGAGTGGCACAGCTGCCTCCCAGATGACAAAGTCCATGCCACAACCAGTTGTCAGGAAATGAGGGGAACCCATGAGGTGGGCTCCAGGTTGCCCAGAAGTTAGTACATAGCAGGAAAGGTTCCTACAGCTGAGTGACCATCTACAGAACCGTCAGCCAGAGAGAAGACAACGAACCACTTAATAACCATGAAGTGTCATTTATCTCAAAATAATAGCAATAAGCAGGCCCCCTGGAGAGGAAGCTTGCATCATAAAGAACTCAGGAGATCAATACAATGAAGTCTCCTTCCCCGTGACAATGGGCACACCTATCACTGTGCCTCTTTGCACTTTCCAGAGACCTATCACAGCTGAGAATGAGTGATCCTGACTGTTTACAATCAATAGGCTTTCAAAATGTTCTTGGATCTAAATATATGGACTCCGGATCACTATCTTATGTCTAAACTTAAAAATATAAATCCTCTAAATAGTTGTCTAATAAATAAGAGTGCAGAGAATTCAGGTTTGAAGAAAGGAAACATCCATCATGATAAAAGTTGGTTATAGCTTTTCATGAAATCAATGCTTCCCTGACCAGAGTGGAGCCTCCAGTGCACACAAGTACAGTGGTACCTCGAGATACGAGTGCCTTAACATACGAGATTTTTTGAGATACGAGCTGTCGAGGGAGCGATTTTTGCTTTGAAATACGAGCAACATTTGAGATAGGAGTAACCGTGTGGATCAGCCGGCTGCACAAAACCCACCAGTTTACCGTGACTCGAGCATCTCATAGTTTCCCACGCCTCAAGGTTACAGAACGAATTAAACTCGTATCTCGAGGTACCACTGTACTGGGAAATATAAAGAATTCTGGTCAGAAAGGGGTACAGAAAGGGGTACATGTAAGTATTCAATTCAATTTGAAGGCCAAACTATTGACGAGAGGGAGTATAGATTCATACTTACTAAGCTTTGACCTGTGACTTTTTCTGAGTCCTCAAAAACACTCACTGAAAGAGTTTTGTCCTGAACGGGAGTGGATTCCCAGGGGTTTATGAGGCTCACATGTGGGGAAGAGAAGAAGCAGCCAGTTGAGTGCCTGGTGATTGCAAGAGGCTCACCTCAGTTTTCCTTGAGTTCAGCCAAGGTGAAGGTTCAAATAACCATCAATTACCATCCAGGAGATTAAGTCTCGTGCTAAAATTTCTCTCCAAATAATTAAATGCACAATAACAAAGTCTCAGGGAACAGTCACAGTCTGTATTGGTAGTATTCAGTCCCCACACAGTGGTTAAGCCTGGTGGAAAACCTTTAAACTAAAAGCACTTAATTATATTGAAAAAAGGCACGAACTGACTCCACTTAAGCCAAGATTTTCAAGAGCGGGGACGATAGCTGTCCTTGACTGAGGGTCTGCTGTGTTCTATGAACTACATTAGACAGTCTAGACATAATATCCCCATTAGCTCACAGTAACCCAGGGAAATGGGCATTGTTTTACCAGTAACTAGTTTGATGCTGCCTCGATCTACAGTACGCTGAGAAGGATAGGTTTTATAATGGTAGATATAGCCTGGGAACATGGGGACATGCAAGGTCCTCCTGATCGTGTCTAGCAAATGAGCATCTATGAAGTGACTGAATGGTGGGATACTTGGTGACTTTGAGGAATACAGAAAAAGAGATTCATGGCTTATAGGGAAATGAGGACATCCATGCATAAAGAACCAATCCAGATTGAAGTAAAAAAAAAAAAAACTAAAATCAACAACAACAACAACAACAAAACTGCTATACATTTTCATAAGTTTGTGGTAGGGATTCAGTAAAAAATGAATTATTAAGTAAATGAGTGAAATCAGACAAGCAATTGACCAAATGCTAGATTGTGTGGTACCGACTTTAAGAACAATAGTCTAGAGAAGAAAAGCTCATTCTGAATGTGGGTGGTAGACTGCCTGAATGAGATGAGATCTGAGAAGGATCAGAAATATCCTATATAATAAAAGCCTAATATGCAAATTGACCAAATGGTGGAATGACCGGTCGCTATGACGCGCACTGACCACCAGGGAGCAGATGCTCAACACAGAAGCTGCCTCCAGCTGCAGGCCGGGGAGGAGGTGGTGGTGGTGGCAGGAGGTGGGGGGAAAGGGGTAGAAGGGGAGGCTGGCAAGCAGGCAGTGCCAGGCCAGCCAAGGTGGGTGTCAGTAGGGGCCCCCCGATTGCCCTGCCAGTCACCCCAAAGATCAGCCCTGATTGCAGGCCAGGCCGAGGGACCCTACCTGTGCACGAATTTTGTGCACCGGGCCTCTAGCTGGAATTATAAGGAGGAACTGAAGTCACATTGTGCAGAAGGAACCGTGAGCAAGTGCAGAACCTTTATCCCACATCCTCTATCCCTCTGCCTCCCCAACCCCCCACCCCCAGCCCTGTGTGCTGGGCTCATCTGCTCTGTTCTCATTTGCCCTACTCCTGAGCTCTGTCCAGCTGGCTCTTAGAGGGCTTTGAAGCTGGCATTGACTTTGCGACAGCATCTTCGAATCAACAAGGTATGCCTCTGCCCTTTGGTGGGGAGTAGAACAGATTTTGTCCTATGGAAGAGTCTAGGCCTTCTCAAGCAAAGTAGTTCACTATTATAAACGAGGCAGGAATCATGATGAACATCCCTCACCCCAAAACAGCTGCAAAAGGGGCTTCTTGTGAAGCTTTTGGCATTTGGGAGACCCCTTCCAGAAAAACATTCCTAGCAGGTCTGCCCAACCACCTTTCAACTCCCTGGTGCCTCTGCCCCAAGGTCAAGGCCAACATAACACCCAAAGTCAAGGCCAACATAACACACCCTCCTCAGTCTTGGCTGACAGGATGTCCACCCAAAGACCAAGGTTCCTTCATCCACGGAGTCCTGGGTCCCAGGGATCATAGAAACCTCCTAGCTTAGGTTTCCTGAACCCATTCCAGCTCGGCTTCTGCCAGAGTCCTGGAGTTAGAGCCACCGGGGACTGTCTCTTGAGAGGTGCTGATGGCTTTTCTCACTCTGAAAAGGGATGGAGTGCCACACATGATTCTGTTCCCAAGTCCTGTCCTCTTTATTGAATTTCTCAGGAACAACAGGCGACACGAGGAGCTGTGCCCAGCAGCAGCTCTGCTTTTCGGAGCCACAGCTCGCCTCGGGAGTGGAAAAAGTGACCTCGCTTTTTCCAGGCTGAGAGACAGACAGCCTCTGTTTTGTTACCGCTCTCGAGCCAGCTGTTGCCCCGCTATCACACCCAAAAGACAGCTGTTAAACCTTGTCAGGATGCAACGCCTCGCTTTTCCAAAATGGTGTTCCAACCCCTCAAGTGCAGGGGAAGCTCACAGCAGATCCCAAGAAAGAAAGAAGGAGAATCCAGTGGGAACATTGAACTAGTGTGTGTGTGGGGGAGGGGGTGGGGGGGGAATGAGGTGGGGCAGGGGGGTGTAAGATAAAGTTCCATATTCTACAATTCTGCAGTGGGAAATCTAATCAATCCTGGCTTGAAATTCTGGTGCTAATCTTTTTTCTTAAATACAGTGGTACCTCGAGATACGAGTGCCCTAACATACGAGATTTTTGAGATATGAGCCGTCGAGCGAGCGATTTTTGCTTTGAAATATGAGCAACATTTGAGATAGGAGTAATCGTGCGGATCGGCCAGCTGCACACGACCCACCAGTTTACCGCGACTCGAGCGTCTCATAGTTTCCCACGCCTCAAGGTTATGGAACAAATTAAACTCATATCTCGAGGTACCACTAAATGTTTTTTATTTTTTTTTTATTTTAGAGAGAGAAAGGTAAAAGGAGAAGAGATAGAAGCATTGATAAGAAAGAAACATCGATCCGCTGACTACTGCACATCCCCTGCTGGGGATGAGGTCTTCAACCTGAGCATGTACCCTGACTTTGAATTGAACTTGTGACTTCCTGGTGCCCAGGGCAATGCTCAACCACTGAGCACACCATCCAGCTCTGGTGCTCGTCTTTTCATAAAAGACTTTTACAAAAGCTAAACATTTGTGTGTTTTTTCTCCTTTGGGACTTAAAAAACATGGGTCTAGGAACCCAAACTTTTGATGGCAAAAGTCTTGTCTTTTTTTACATAATTTTTTTTTAAAAAAAACACCCAATCATAGGACCAGAACAATAATGTTGGCAAAAGCCGTATGGATCAAAAGGAAATACTTTTGGTTACCAAAGTCACAGCATTTACTGTGTTCAATATCCAGCTTGCCAATTTCACTTCCGGTCTGTGGTGTTATTTCCTGGTAAAGAGGGGGACATGGCCCAGCACTGAGAGGCCAGCTTTCCCTGAAGTTAGCGGACTGCCCACGTGAAAGCCGCCCCTCTGTGCCAGCCTCCACAGAAGCAGCAGGTTCAGGACTTGGCACCGGGCCGCCGACTGGCACCGCTCCCAGAACATTCAACCATGACAGAGCCATTGAGGGTCTGGGCCCCGTCACGTCCGGGACAAATGACCAAAATGAAAAGCACAATGAACGTGAGTGGAGCCAGAAACTTGAATGGAGTCATAATCACTTCCTGAGTAGAGATGGCATTATTTTTTAATGTCACTTCATTCTGTAACTCAGTCCTTGTCCAGTGTAATAGTATAGATTTCCATTTACCTGGTGATAAGTGAGGATGATTACTTTGATGGCCGTTAAGTGATTTGGTTACTATTATTGGTGGGGAAAGAGAAATGGGAAATTGACAAGGGTGGGGGGGGGGCGGGTGGGAAGGGACCGCCAATCATCAGGAAGAGACACAACATCTGAAAAGAGAGAGGTGTGCTGATTCTCTACTCATGATCAATACAGACTATTAGTGCAGTTACTGGAGAATTTGAGATAGCACCTAATGGTTTAAGAAAGGAAATCTACATCAGCCCGGGGCTTTAAAATACCTCTGATTCCTATGTAAGAATGAGCCTAAGGAATGAAGGAGGGCCACGGATTATAAGGAGGATTAGGGGTAAAGGTCCAGATGAAGACATCTACACGGCAGCTGACACCCAGTTATAGAATTTCAGCTCCCACAGCCTGGAGATCTAGCGCTTAGGGCCAAATACTGAGGGGCTGGGAGGAGTTAGGGTGCTGGTTCAGGCTGAGCCATGACTTCCATCTGGTGACCTGAAATGACTTTTTATAATACAGCCGAACTCACTACAAAAAAATAAAAATAAAAAGATGTGCTCTCAGCTGAGCTCTCTCTAATGAACAAATAGGAGAGGACAGTTGAATTAGATACCAAAGACCAATGAAAAACTCCCTTTTAGCTGGTCCAATTATTTACTGCATCCCATCTGCCTCGGTTTTAGGATTTTCCATCTCTGAGCCAGTTATATCTTTCAACTAATCGGTTTTGACCAAAAAATAGAGTCTGTCTCAAATAAGCTTCTTTCCTTATGATCTGGAGCTTGGAATTGGTCACCATTTTCCAATAGTGTAACTCGAACTACTGGTCAGCAGACATATGTCTATACATGAATCACTTTAATAAAAACACCCTGCCCCCAGTATCTACCAAAAGATGCAACTCTTTCACCCAAAAGGCCATTTAATTCAATGCCCAGTTTTTGCTTTTCATTCATCATATTTGACCAGTGAGCAGTCCACAATGCAAATAGGCTGTTTTAAATACCTGTCAGTGGTTTCCTTCCACTTAGGTTTATGCCTTTGGAGCAGGTAGCTTGCATCTGGTTGAAAATACGTATTTCTTTCAGTAACCCAGAAATAAATTCCCACCTGTTATCAACTCACCAGAATTAAGCAGAATGATGGATTTGAGGCACACAAACTCCTCCCCCTGGAGATTCATCATACGAAACCGAGATGATGTAGCCAGCAACATGTCAAAGATCTCCACCATGCCCTCCACACATTTTCCCTGGTTCCTATGAAAACACAGAAAAAAAAAGTATTAAACATAGAAGTTCCAGAAGGTCTGATAAGGTTCACATTCATAAAAATCTACTGGTTCCAAATCTGTATCAAAAACTGTAGCCATTCTGTTTATGAAGCATGAACATTCATTTGACGTCTAGAAAGCAAGGCGAAAAGATTCCCCATGAATAAGCCATTTTTCATGTCCAATATTTATTCCCCAAATAATGCATGTTAATTATGGCATTCTTTAACCCTATGGGTAATCAAAAACTATTAAGATTGAGGTAAATGATTTTTCCAGTAAATGTGTTTTTTTTTTATCTAAATTTTTAAAAATATATTTTATTGATTTTTCACAGAGAGGAAGGGAGAGAGATACAAAGTCAGAAACATTGATGAGAGAGAGACATCGATCAGCCACCTCCTGCACACCCCACAGTGGAGATGTGCCCGCAAGCAAGGTACATGCCCCCAACCGGAATCGAACCTGGGACCTTCCAGTCCGCAAGCCGATGCTATATCCACTTAGCCAAACCGGTCTCGGCTCTAGTAAATGTTTTTGATCTGTTCCTATATTCCAGATATTGTGGTAGTTATGGGAATAAAAACAGGGCCTCCACTCCAGCCAGTGTGGTTCAGTGGTTGAGCATCAACCTATGAACCAGGAGATCACAATTCAATTCTGGTCAAGGCACATGCCCAGGTTGTAGGCTCAATCCCCAGGGAGAAACATGCAGGAGGCAGCCAATCAATGATCCTCTCTCATCATTGATGTTTCTATCTCTTTCTCCCTCTCCTTTCTTCTGTGAAATCAACAATTAAAAACAAACAAACAAACAGGGCCTCCAGTTTCAATATGTTCATGGCCTTGAAATAACATACTCAAGTGTAACAGACTGGTATAGAGTGCTTTTGAAGTAAAAAAGAAACTCTGAAAACTATGGGCTCTAGATGAATTGGAACTATTGATGTTGTTGAGAACGGCAGGTGAGAATTTGCTTAGGTAACACTTTAAGAGAATGTAGGATTTCACTGGAAGAAGGTCCTAAATGTGGAAAGGAGGAACAAATGAAAGAATAGTGAGCAGTGTGCTAGGAAGACATAGATCAGTGGTTCTCAACCTGTGGGTCGCGACCCCTCTGGGGGTCGAACGACCCTTTCACAGGGGTCACCTAAGACCATCGTAAAACACATATTTCCCATGGTCTTAGGAACCAACACACCGCTCCTTGGTGTAGCAAAATGTAGCAATGTAGTTTACTGTTATATGAAGACTTTTGCCAATGCTACACCATGATTCAAGACAAAATTTCATTTATTTGTAATAGGAAATAAATATTTCACAACATATAATTATATGTTGTTTTTGTGATTAATCCCTATGCTTTAATGATGTTCAATTTGTAACAATGAAAATACATCCCGCCTATCAGATATTTACATTATGGTTTATAACAGTAGCAAAATTACAGTTATGAAGTAGCAACAGAGATAATTTTATGGTTGGGGGTCACACCACATGAGGAGCTGTCTTAAAGGGTCTCGGCATTAGGAAGGCTGAGAACCACTGACAGAGATTAATGTGAGAAAGAGGGAAATGGTCAGGTGAGGAAGAAGGGCCTACATCCTTATAGGAAGGTTAGGCTTTTCCCTATGAACAGAGCCTTGGCATCAAGAACTTAACACTCGTCATACATCACATATAATATTTTAAAAATATAAATTACTATCTTAGTGTCATTCGTATACAGTTGTTGCAGAAATTAAATGAAATGACATATGTGAAAGGAACTCATTCGTCTTTCTGTTCACAGGTTCAATTTGGGGCATGTTGTAATCAAAAAGGATGGGAAAAAGTTAAAATAGTCTGTGCACATGCAAAGATATATTTGTGAAATGTATACAGATTTAAAACATAAACACTAAACGCATTGCCCAGTATCTTTTTTGTCTTGTTTTCAATTAATATATCTTGAAGTTCTTCATCAACTGTTTTGAAAAACTGCATAGTTTTTCAGGGAAATAAAAAAAAAAAAAAACACAACTTGTGATTTCTTTAACCACTTTTTTATTGGCAGACGTCTAGTTTGATTTCAAATATTTTGCCATTACAAACAGCTCCTGCAATGATTATTTTATGTTTATGTCTTTGGGCACATCTATGGATAGTTACAGAATAAATTCCTAGAAGTAGATCACTATATCATAGGACTAACGTATTTTTAAAACTTTGATAAGTAGTTCAAAAATTGCTTCCAAAGTGCTTGCACCAATAGGCTGTTGGTAGGAGAGTATATTGGTATATGCTCTTTCTCTGAGAGGTCTCCTCTTTCTCTTGGATGTTCCCAGTGCACATTGATTCTTAAGAACTCTTTATATATTGTACTAGTTATCAGTTTGTCCTATATGCTATCAATGATTTTTTAATGGTTTGTCATGTTTTCTTTGGACTTGGTTTCTGGCATTTTCTTCTGCAAGACATTTTATCATTACACTAGAGGCCCGGTGCATGAAATTTTGTACTCTAGTATACACTCAGGGTAGGGGACTGTCCTTCAGTCCAGCCTGCTCCCTTTCAAATCTGGGGCCCCTTGAGGAATGTCCAACTGCCCGTTTAGGCTCGATCCTACCTTGAGTAATCCCACCTACGGGCAGTTGGACATCCCTCTGAGAATCCAGAACTGCTAGCTCCCAATTGCTCACCTGCCTGCCTTTCTGATTGCCCCTAACTGCTTCTGCCTGCCAGCCAGATTACCCCCTAACCACTCTCCTGATAGCCTGATTGATGCCTAACTGCTCCCTTGTCAACACGTTTGCCCCTAACTGCCCTCCCCTATGGGGTTGGTCACCCCTAACTGCCCTCCTCTGCCAGCCTGGTCACCCCTATCTGCCCTCCCCTGCAGGTAGGATTGAGCCTAAATGGGCAGTTGGACATTCCCCAAGTTTAACCCACACCAATATGGAAGCAACTGTGACCATATTCTTAGAAAAAAAGGTAAATGAGGTTTGATGTAAAGTGCTTAGAAAGGTCTGTGGCACACAGCAGGGTCCATATTCAACTAGTAGTTACGCATTGATACATTGACCCATAGACGTCCAGGGAGAGGCTGGCCTTTTTACCGGAAGCACCCAGAAAACAGTGGCTGTGCTAGATGGTGCTTTGGCGGAGGAAATCCAGGTGTCTGAAAGCCTATCTCAGCGGAGGAAAGTGTCAAATGCTGTGTTCCACAAGAGCGGGGTGACAGGGTGGTCACACCCCGGGGTGAGTGGGCCTCCACCAGACAGAGAATACTTAGAAGTGAGTTGTTCTTATGGTGTAGTTGATTTTTTTTTTTTTTAAGAAGCACATTTTCTTTCTAGTGAAAAAAATAAACAAGGATAGGGGGGAAGGTTTGGAGGATAAAGCTTTAAAAATAACCACTCAGAGCCAAAATAGAGACATGTTCCTTTCTCAGTATCAAGCCTCGGTGTACCTCGCAGACTGCACGTCGGCAGGGGGGCCGCTCTGGGGTGGGAGGGAGCCTGCGCGCGCACCTGCTGTGAGCAGAAGTTCACTCCACACCAGAGCGGAGTCTGGCTGTTCTCTGTTCCCTGGTCCCTCCTCAACAGTCTCCCACACTTTCTCCTGAGAAGCTGGTGCTTAACCCCTTCAGCAAGAGCGCATTCTTGCCGAAACCGGTGTGGCTCAGTGGATAGAGCGTCGGCCTTCAGACTGAAGGAAGGGTCCCAGGTTCGATTCCAGTCAAGGGCATGTACATTGGTTGTGGGCACATCCCCAGTAGGGGGTGTGCAGGAGGCAGCTGATCGATGTCTCTCTCTCATTGATGTTTCCGACTATCCCTCTCCCTTCCTCTCTGTAAAAAAATCAATAAAATCTATTTTTTTAAAAAATGAGTGCATTCACACGGCATAGCCTATTACTTCTCACCAAGCATACCTGTCCACACACAATGCTTGCTCTTCAGCACAAACTGGGAGCCACACAGACTGAGCCCTCAGGTCTGGCGCATCCTTAAAGGTTCTGTGGGGGGGGTGGGGAGGCAGTGGTGAGGGGTCCTTTAGAAGGTGCAGAGTATAAATCCCTGAGACATTAAGCTAGGGGGACCTGGGGCTGTCTTCCATGCAGAGCGAAGTGCCTCATGTTCTCTGCTGGGAGTCGCAACGGTGAGGGCGCCTGGGAGAATATTCCCCTGAGGTCGCTGTCTTCTAAGGGTGCTCTGAACATCTACAACAGCGGTTCTCAACCTTCCTAAGGCCGCGACCCTTTAATACAGCTCCTCATGTGGTGGTGACCCCCAACCATAAAATTATTTCCTTTGCTACTTCATCACTGTCATCTTGCTACTGTGATGAACTGTAATGTAAATATCTGATAGGCAGGATGTATTTTTTTGTTGTTACAAATGGAACATCATTAAAGCATAGTGATTAGTCACAAAAACAATATGTAATTGTATATTGTGAAATATTTATTTCTAATGACAAATACATGAAATTTTGTCTTGAATCGTGATGTAGCATGGGCAACAGTCTTCATAGGACAACAGTAAACCACATTGCTACACTTTGCTACACCGAGGAGCGGTGTGTTGGTTCCTAAGACCATGGGAAATAGGTGTTTTCCAATAGTCTTAGGCGACCCCTGTGAAAGGGTCGTTCGACCCCCAAAGGGGCCTCGACCCACAGGTTGAGAACCACTGGTCTACAAGCACTTTAAGCTGATGTCTCCAGAAGACCAAATCCACGATTCTTCCCAAGGGAAAAACTCCTGGGTCTAAACCCTTCAGCCCATCCACGATGGGTATAATAAGTAAGTGCTATGTTCTGTGTTGACCCTGATGATCTTTTTTTTTTAAAATATATTTTATTGATTTTTACAGAGAGGAAGGGAGAGAGAAAGTTAGAAACATCGGGGAGAGAGAGACATGGATCAACCGCCTCCTACACGCCCCCTACTGGGGATATGCCCGCAACCAAGATACATGCCCTTGACCGGAATCAAACCTGGGACCCTTCAGTCCGCAGGCCGACACTCTATCCACTGAGCCACACCGCTTTTGACCTAATGATCTTTTTGGTAAATCTCTAGATGTTGCCTACATGGAAATGACTGACGGATGACGTGGCATCTGTAGGTCCCTCCTTAGCAGCGTCACAGGCGAAAGAGTTCGCTTGCCACATGAGCCAGCGAACAGGTGCCAGTGAGCACCCCAAGATCAGGAACAAATCTCTGTGGACCTTGCCAAGTGTTCAGACTCTCGATACCTGCCCAACACAGAGGAGCCCTTTCCTATCTGTCCACCAAGGTCATTACCCTTTGGGATCAGGGCTTTCTTGTCAAAGTGCCATCCTAGCCTCAGGGAGCCATTCCAATTGAGCATCACGCAATTCCAGGTGGAACAGAGGAATCAACAGCCTCAGACACGGGTTAACTACTGAGAATCTGGTGGTAGCATTGCTAAGTAATGTTAAAACGGGTCTAAATCCTTGAGGTGCTCCTGAGGCTGAGAAACATGTGGGGTATGGAGAACAAGATTTATTTTTGAAGAGAGAACAGCTTTAGTCACAGATTAGGAGGAGTTTTAACAAACAGCCCAGCCTGGACTCCAACTGTGAGACGTGACAGCCTGCAAGGATGCAGCCCTCCACCAATTACATCTGGTGCTCGGAGCATCTGAGAATCCCCCAGTGGAAAAGCCTTCTTCTGCTCCTTGTCCTCCTCAAACGCAGTCCATTTCGACTTAAGCAAGGGCTTTGGGGGGTGCGGGGGAGGTGGAGGGCTGAAAGCAGGGTTTGCAAGAGCATTTTTTTATGCAATATCCTGAAAGTTTCTCCTCTATAGAAATGAAAGCCTGTTTATCAGAAGCCCTTAGGTACCTATTCTTCCACCTGGGAAATAAAGAGCTCTCAGGAGGGTGTGCAGATCAAACCTGCCCCTGTATAGCTGCAAAAATAATCTTCCAAAAC
>PVJN01027440.1:0-28135 GCA_004026805.1 Lasiurus borealis
CCTCACCTGATGTCATCATAGGTTCTGCAAAACCAATGCTACCTTAGGCTACTTGATGTAAACAGGAGTCAAGTTCCTGTGGCGTCATTGACATTCTAATGAAAGGACATTGAATGAAATGTTATTCAAAGGCCAGCTAAACATAAAACGTTCAATGAAATGGTGCTGAACTTCATAAGGGTGATTTCATAAGTTTATGCATTTTTAAAAGCGAAGCTATTTAAAGGAAATTCTGATTCAGAAAAATGTCTGCCTCTGGTTCTCATCTTCAGCAATAACCACTCACCTGGATGTCTGTGATCTCCCACCAGAGCTGTGGTTCCCAAATGCTGATGTTCTGTCCATGGAAGGTGTGATCTTTCTCTCACAGGTGTGATCTTGAATTAGGTGGCCAAGTGCTGTGGAGGCCAAGCATAGGACACGAGTGAGTGAAGAACCACAGGAGAGGTAGCCAAAACAACCCTTTTAATTTTCCAATAACAAGGCACCAATCAGATGACTGTGGTGAATGCTCATGAAAATCATAGTTTATAATTCTGGGCACCTGAGACATTGCCTTTGTTATAGAGGGAGATTGTGGGATTAGCAGATGGATAAAACCAGAGTGAGAAAACACATGTTCAGATCATCTTTCCTAAGCCCAGAGAGCCCCTCTAGGGAATACATTTGGCTAACTTGTGAAATAATGACAAGTCACCAGCAAACAAATCAAAATTTTAAATTTTTCACTGGAATATTTGGCACAAAATGGCAACCCCAGTAAGACCAATAAAATTAGCTCCTCCTACTTTCTGTTCTATTTGACTCTATAGCAGCCTTCAGAGGCGTCTTCCTAGACATGGGGTGTAGGACAAAAGTGGAACTGTGCAGTCTGGGCTTTGGATTCTCTACTTTCTAGGAAAGCAGTTTCTTCTACATTACTGATCTTCATTGATTTTTTTCAACTATGTTTCTTAGAATATAAATGTTATTTTGATCTGAGAGGGTTTTCTGCCCTCTCCTATTTGCATTGTTTTCCTTGGAGATGGTCCTTGCTCTTGTGCCCATATGAGTGCTTCCTGGATATATGCCTGGGCTCACTCCTTTCCTTCCCCTTTCCCCTAGAGCTATCTTACATCACTTCCTTCTATGGACCATTCATACTCATCAATTGTTAGTCCATCATTTTTACATCTCTAGCCATGTTCATGATTCTCCCTTAGTCTTCAGTAATGTTTCCTGGTTTCTGCCTTGTTAGAAATTCTGCCTATCTTTAGGTCCAGCAGTGTGAAAGAAGCTTATCACCAGGTGTGAGACATGGGTGTCCATCAGTAGGCAGAACTCACGTGAGCCTGTATGCTGCTGGGCAGCACTGTTGAATGTCAGCTTTGTGTATCCTGCTCTCTGACATTTATGTTTATGAATCTATTTCCCTGACCACAGTTATCATGCTGAATATTCTCAGATGTGTAGGCCTCTGTCACACTTTAAATCCTATCCTCTTAAAGAGCATGGGTACTTAAAATGCTTTTTGAATTTGAATGAATGAATCATCTTTCTTGATATGAGTGCTCTGTGTCCATTAATCTAGTCTTATTTTACTTTTACTGATTTGATAGCATATCCCTTTGTTGACTTATGTTGGTCCTTTTAATATGGATCGATGTCAAATTTTTATCGCCTTCTATTTCAGTAGCTGAATGTTAGAAATTTCAAGCTGTTATTCTAAATTAGAAGGATAATATTGAGTGATAATTACATCATCTGATCAATTAGCTCCTCCTCTGAAATCTATGTTACATTCAAATTCCAGAAAAAAAAATAACCTTTTATAGCTTTCTGTTCAGTAGAAAAAGCCAAGGATAGAACCTTGAAATATTTTAGAAACAATTTATCTCTTTAAGGAGATTTCTGCATCAACCCATTGATCAAAATATTTATGGTGGGCTATATACACAGCTATGTGTAAATATAATTACATTGTTTTCTAGTCTGTATTTATCAGTACATCCCCAAAGGCATTTTAGCAGTTCTTTTGTAATCAAGACACAGTGCATCTATTATATAATTTGTTCAAATCTTCTTTTTAAAAAAAATATATTTTATTGATTTTTTTACAGAGAGGAAAGGAAAGGGAAAGAAGGTTAGAAACATCAATGAGAGAGAGACATCGATCAGCCGCCTCCTGCATGTCCCCTACTGGGAGTGTGCCTGCAACCAAGATACATGCCCTTGACCGGAATCGAACATGGGACCTTTCAGTCCCCAGGCCGACGCTCTATCCACTGAGCCAAACCGGTTTTGGCATCATTTGTTCAAATCTTGAACCTCTAAGTTTAGTTGTCTTAAAAATAGTAAAGACAGGAATCTGAAATAGCTGGATCCTCAGAGAGGTCTTTTCTACATGGGAACCAGGAACCATCTCTCATTTGAATCTACAACATATTACTGTGGGCGCTTTAGATATAAGACCACTGAGTCCAATGATCACCGTGATAGACATTTGAAAATACCAATTGCCCAAGCAGAACACATGTACATACCACGTAAGGAAGACTCAAGGATCAGTACCTGAGAAGATAAACACAAGGCATCAGTGCACCAGAGTTGTTTTCAGATGGTAGAAAACGGAGTGTGAAGGAGAGCAGCTCATTTTGAGGATAAATTTTATTTATGAAAAGTTCACACAAACAGTCATCTTGTTCTTTCACTCCCATCAACATACATGCCAAACACATCCATGGCCTAACCTCTCTTTAATGGACAGTCTGTGATTAATCATTATCCATTTGGCTGCAATTGAAAACTTATACACTTCTTTGTGAAATAGCTTCCTTATTAGAATCCTAAAGCACTTTCAATTCTTCTACATCTTTTTCACCCACACAATGAAAATCACGCCTGCATAGCAAGTCCAGCAGCGGGCATCCTAAGGTCCCCCTGCACCCACAGGCACAAGGCCATTTCTCTCTCTCACATTTCACGGGAGTTACAGCATGCAGCATCCAACCCTATTTAGGAAGTTATAATGTGCTGCACAGAGTTTTCAGTTAGGTCTGATTTATTTGATTTTATTCTCGATGCTAAAAAGGAACCTAAAACATGACCCTCAAAAAAGTGCTATAACCTTCAGAAAACATGTCTAGAAGCAGAGAAAATGAAGGCATTCTTGGGATTCCCTGGAGCAACGACAGAAGCCTGAACTGTGAAGCCTCTGACAGCGCTTTCTGGTTGCCATGGTGAAAGAGGCCTTGCTGTTTATAGGCCATTAATGAGATGCTTATGCTCCTCAAGGTTCTAAATTAATTGTTTGGTGCTCATCTTCCTCCTACATAGTGTGACAGTGTTGAACCAGTGGGTAAGCCTCACATAGAGATTGGCGGGCTGATTCTTGAAGCTGAGCAAGGATGCTCTTCCCACTTATCTAAATCTTTATGCATAGTAAAAGGGCTATGCATCAATATTCCACCTCTCGTATGTGTTTGCAACTACTTCCAACCCTTTCCAATATTTCCTTGTAAAATAATATGTGTCTGGTAGCCTAACTCACAATACAAACCTGGAGAATTAATGCTACCGACGTGGAAGCCTTGCCCATGATGAATAGGGTACTTAGAGTTGATGTACCTTGTACCTTCATTTCAAAGCAATGCCTGTATACCATAAAACACATTTACTACACAGAACTATTTTTTACATCCTGACTTTTCATTGGGATGGCCTATGAGCATTAAACAATTCCTAGCTTTCCTCTTTCTCAGCTTCTGATAATTATTCCGCCCTTTCTCCCTAAAGTCAATAGGAACATCTTTTGAATGACTATATGGTATCACCTTTGCATGAGCACATGAAAAAAATCTCAACTGTATCCCACACAAATTTACTACCCTTTATTCGGATTGTTAAATGAGAAGTAATGAGAGAGCATTAATAATAAAGGCAGTATTGAAGTGAATTGTGTTATAATCATATTGTGATCACATCACTTCTGTTTTCCCATTGGCATATATCATTATTTTATGGGTGTGAAAGATATAAAACTTCTATGGAAAGGATAGGTGTGGATTCCAAAGACTAGGATGACTAACCACATGATGATCTGCTCAGTTAATGAGAAAAAATACCTAAAATTCACAACCCCTGGGATTACCTGAGCAGTTGGCTAAGAGAAGTGTTAACAAAGTTTTGCTTTAATAGAAGCAATCACAGGAAATTTAACTGCAAAACCTTATCTTTTTTTTTTTATTGTTTTAGCCCTACCTTTATTTTTTATTTTTTTAAAATTAAATCTTAATTATTCAGATTATTACATTTGTTTCTCTTCCCCCCCCCTCCATAGCACCCCTCCATCCAGCTCCCACCCTTCCCTCTGCCCTTACCTCCCTCCCATTGACCTCATCCATAGGTGTATGATTTTTGTCCAGACTCTCCCTGTACACCCCTCACCTCTTTCCCCCTGAGAATGATCAGTCCATTCCCTTTCTGTGCTCCTGATTCTATTATATTCACCAGTTTATTCTGTTGATCAAATTTTTAATTCACTTAATTTTTAGATTCACTTGTTGATAGATATGTATTTGTTGTTCATAATTCTTTTGTCTTTTACCTTTTTCTTCTTCCTCTTCTAAAAAAGTATTTTTCAGCATTTCATATAATACTGGTTTGGAGTTGATGAACTCCTTTAGCTTTTTCTTATCTGTGAAGCTCTTTATCTGCCCTTCAATTCTGAATGATAGTTTTGCTGGATAGAGTATTTGGGGTTGTAGGTTCTTGCTATTCATTAAGTTGAATATTTCTTGCCACTCCATCTTGCCTGCATAATTTCTGTTGAGAAATCAGCTGACAGTTGTATGGGTGTTCCCTTGTAGTTAATGAACTGTTTTTCTCTTGCTGCTTTTAATATTCTCTCTTTGTCTTTTGCTCTTGGTATTTTAATGATGATGTGTCTTGGTGTTGTCCTCTTTGGATTCCTTTTATATGGGGTTCTGTGTGCTTCCTGGACTTATAAGTCTATTTCTTTTATCAGATGTGGGAAGTTTTCAGTCATTATTTCTTTAAATAGGTTTTCAGTATCTTGCTCTCTCTCTTCTTCTGACACCCCCACAATTCTGATATTGGTATGCTTGAAGCTGTCCCAGAAGCTCCTTACATTATCTTCCATTTTTTGGATTCTTTTCTCTTCTTGCTTTTCCAGTTGAATGTTTTCTGCTTCTTTATATTTCAAATTTTTGACTTGATTCTTGCCTTCCTCTCATATGCTGTTAGGACTCTGTATAATATTTTTATTTCAGTCAGTGTCTCTAGTTGGTCCTTTTTCATATCCTCTTGGCTGTCGCTAACTTTATCCAACTTTTCTAGCATATTCTTGAAAAACCTTATAATCGTGGTTTTGAACTCTATATCCAGTCATTTGTTTTCCTCCATTTCTTTTGTTTGTGATCTCTTCCTTTGTCTCCACATTTTCACTATGCTGGGAGAACTTCTGTGTTGGATTCAGCCTTATGATATCAGACTTGCAAAACCCAAGAAGCCTCTGTTGAGCTTGGGATGGGTGGAGTCTCAGGGCTTAAGGGACTGCCTTGTCTTTCAGTTGACTCTGCCCTCCATGGCTGAGTCTCACGTGACTGGGTAATCTCTGGAGCGGTCCTTGTGTGCACAGGCCCACAGTGCCTCTAGACCGCTGCCTTTCCGGCTCCCTTGCACTCCAGAATCACACGAGTCTAGGTCCCCAGGGTTTCTTTTGAAACAGGGGCTTAGTGGAGTCAGAAGTGGCACTGTTGGGACGGTCTGTCTCCTGCCCACTCGTGAAAGCCAGCGGCACAATCAGCAATCTGTCCTCCGTGCAGTGCTGTGCGCGCACCAGTCCTCTGATCTTTTGCGACTCCCCTAAATTTCCATGCACCTCTCCCTTTTCACTGTCCAAACTCTCCCCGTATGAGTTTCGGCTGGATCTGGGGTTTAGTGTCATAAGATAAGTGGTTCAATGCCTTTTAGAGTCTCCGTTTCCCTCTTGCTAGAGAAAACCAGCCAGGTATTCCGGCACCCGCTCTCTCAGCGTGCGTGTCTCCGTACCTCAGCTTTTTGCAGCTCCTCTGGGTTTCTGTGAGCCCCTCTCTTCCTTCTAGCTGTAGAATTTCCACTCAGCCAGTTTTCCCGTGGTTCTGAATGATGTCCTTTCTGTCTTTTAGTTGTAGTTTTCAAATTGTTGTGCGAGGCAGCAGTGTAGGTGTTTACCTATGCCACCATCTTGGATTCTCCTTCCTTATCTTAATTTATGTTTTTACTGATTAATAAACTTCTTTTACAGTGGAGTTCCTTATAATTTCAAGTTTTTTTTTTTAATATCCATGCACCTGGTGAATTGTTTTGGGGTGCATATACCTCCCTAATAACGTTTCTCATGTTCCCTATAATTACAGAACCTCTGGGTCTTATCAGAGAAGAATGAAAATGATATATTTGATACTCTCTTGTAAAGAAATGCAGCCATATTCTGGCCACGTGGGATTGGAGTGGAAGCAATGGGGCCCCTTTTATTTTTACATGCAGATGTGAAAGGGGACTTCTTGGTTCATGGGGATAAAGCAACCCTCTATGGGTGACAGGACAACAAGACCAAAGACTGTGCCTGAGTCCCTAACATGTGGAGCCTCTGTATAGGCTGTGGATCCTTCCACCCAGAATATTAGGTGAATGAGAAAAAAGATTCAACCCCATATAAGCTGCTGTTATTTCAGTTCTCTGTTGTAGCAGCCAAATTGATATATTAACAAAACAAAAAGTTACAAAAAAAATCTAAGCAAAAACAAAAAGGGTAGTGGAAACACCATGTGTTTGTTGTTCACAGTTGATGTTCAAGAAGAAAATAAAGCATTTGGTGAAAGAAAGCAAGTGGTGTTTTTCAGCCATGTTTCCATCATGCCAAAGGTACAACCTCGTAGAAAGTAGGTGCTCACTCATTTTTGCTGAGCTTCCATTCAGTAAATTAAGAAGATCTTAATATTCCCTGTAGAGTGGAGATGCATAGGGAACAAAGGCTATTCTGCTCCCAAAGCTCCTACAGGGAATGCAGGTCCCAGTACTACAAAAAAAAAAAACAACAACAACAACAACAACAAAAAAAACAACAAAGCTTTTTGGGATGTTCTCCATTTTATTCAGAGAACTTAACTTCCAAAATTGAACATTAAAACAATGGTAATTTCTTAGGATAAATTCCTAAGAGTGGGGTTGCTGGGTCAAATAGGAGATCCATTTTTAGTTTTTTAAGAAAACTCCATACTGTTCTCCACAGTGGCTGCACCAGTCTGCATTCCCACCAACATAACCAATGAGCATAGACACTGGAGGGGTTGGGGTATGCCTGGGAGGGAGGGGGGCAATGGGGAGATATGTATACATGTAACACAATAAAAAACAAAAAACAAGAAACAAAACAAAAACAACAACAAACAATTGTAGCATCAGGAGCAATAGGAAACACACTAACTCTACAAATCCGAAAGAGTACAGACTGCATTTGTTTCCCCAGAGAAGTTGAGTCAAAAGCTTCCCTTGTGGAACAGAAAGAGCAGAGTGATTGTTAATCTTGATAATCTGCTCAAAGGAAACTGGTCTTTGGAGACTAATATTTCAAAGAAAGGGAAAACAGGCTGCCAGGCGAGGGCAGAGGAAATCCCTCAGCAGGATATTTCATTTGGAGCACAATTTATGTAAAATATATCTGATGATGGGTATGCTGTTTGAGTTACAGTGAGTGAATTTTAATTGGAGATGGAGCAATTACTTATAATCAACTAAGTCAATGATGCATTATCTACTTAGATATCAGAGAAATAATTTGATTTAACAAATACTTATTGAACAATCTGCTAAGATTTATGAATAGTGCAAATAAGGCAGCCTATTGTTTCAGCTTTTAAGTGACTTACTCTCTGAAGAAAGAGTCCTGGACTTGCAAAGGCAGTTTTTCCAGGAAACAGAAATGGAACTGAACAGGAAAGTCAGTCATTGTGCCTGTCTTCTGCATGAGTTTGGACCTCTTCTCAATGAAGATCTATTCAATTGTATTGAGTATCCTTTGGGTAAGTGTGAACACAGAAATCATTGATGCCTCACTAATCATTCAGTTGCATGTATTGTATTCAGTTGCCTGCAATAGAAAATTAACTTGGGCTTTCCTAGGTAAAAGGATGTAAGTATGATGGTTGCTGGAAGTACATTATTTTCACAGCTTGCAATTTTCAAGCAAAATAGGAGTCTTGTTCTTCCTTTCTCTACCAACCTCCTCCCTTTGTTTTTTTTTTTTTTTCTGACCGCAAACTTCTGGGATGAATTTGCCTGTCCTCCTTTACTCATGTATACAACCCTGATCTGGGGAAGGTGGAATGCTTTCATCTTGCTCACTCCTGGGTCAGGTCGTTTCCAACCCAACCTCATTGGCTGAGCAGTATTTTTTCAATAGTGAAAGAAAGGTGATTTTCCAAAGGAAGCAATTCTAGGTAGACACACACACATGCCATACACAAAGTTTAGGTGACTACTCAGGAGAAAGAAATGTGAAACTATGGTGAGTTTCTTACTAAGTAGAAGATTAGATGAACAGGAAACATAATATTTTCGTTTCTTCTTATGGATCAAAGGTCATAACACTGAAGATAAAGGGCAACTTGAAAACTGAGTATCTGATTACAGAGATGATTTTGAAAAATACAATTTTAAAAATGTATATATACCAGTTATATGGCTTAGAGCAGTAATCCCTATACTGTGTTTCCAGTGTGATAGTATATCATAAAAGGATTCCATGGGCTAATATATATGGCAAACATTACATATTATATTCTCTATTCAAACTTTTCAATACATATCAGTATATGGAAGACTGAAGTGTTTTAGGGTGAAGAAGCCCATTTACCATGTTTTAAAAACACCATTTATTCTTTTTGAACAGGGAATTTTAGAAACATAAGAACTCTTAACAATTTCAAACACTAGTTTTGGGATGAAGAGGAATATTCTCTATCAAGAGAACTTTGAAATGGAATTTTGAACAGAAATGAGAAGAGGTTAAAACTATTGTATGAAAACAGGTACCATGAGGCATTTAAAGTATAATTTAGAAAGATTATTACCTGTCAGGTAGTGGCAATGAGAAATTAAAAGACACACTGTCTTGGAAAGCTATCAGATGTTCCTCCACTAATGAATAAAATGTGAATAATATTAAATATAGAGATGTAAATATGATCCTAAGCATAGTATTAAATATAGGATTTCTGTGAACTTCCTGGAAAAAAGACAACCATTCTGAAGCAGGTTGGAACTATTAAATACTAGTCACTCTAAATTAAGCTTCTTTCTTATACAAATCAATAAAATATCATAAACACCATGTTGCCTGGATCTCAGCAAGGCCTATGTTATGAATGGTGTTTCCTTCTATAAAAATAAGTTGAAGCCCCAATTGCCAGTACCTCAGAATGTAACCTTATTTGGAAACAGAGTCTTTGCAGGGGTCATTAAATTAGAATGATGCTGTGATATCTGATGAAGAACAGTTGTTATCCATGGTCACAGCTACAGATATGTTTTCAGCTGAATCCTGAAAAAAAAAAGCATGGTTTTTATAGAAATGGAGATAAAGTGCCAAATTTGCAGCAATTCTTTGTTATCATTACCCAATCAATTCTGCCATTAATTTTTAATTTACAAAAAGATTATAATATTCATACCAGGATTCCAGAGGAAGCTCCTGGGATTTCAAGATTTATTAAAAAGTTGCAGCAATCCAAGTAAGAGTAGACATATAAATTAATAAAACAGGATAGAGAATCCAGAAATATGTCAATACATTTTTGACAAAGTTAACGAAGTAATTCAAGTAGGAAATAATAATTTCTACAAAGGGCAAATATCAACCCTTACTTCATACCATAAGCAAGATTTAATTTGAACTAGATTATATATCTAAACATAAAAGCTAAAACTATAAAGTATGTATACTAGAAAAGAGAAGATAAAATCTTTGCAAATTTTGATTAAATAGTGATTTCTTAGAAAGCACACTAAAAGTACTTACCATAAAAGAAAAGAAATGCTATATAAGTGTAGTGGATAGAATAGCACTTCCACCAAATGTTGTCCATATCTTAATCCCCAGAAACTCTAACATGTTAGTTTACATGGCAAAGGGGGTAGTTTGAGATGTGATTATGTTAATAACTTGGAGATTTGGGAAATAATCTTGGATTCTAGACTATATCTCTATATTGGTATCTATGTCCACTTTTACAATCCTATATACTAAAAGAGTAATATGCTAAGTGTCCAACTGATTGACTAGTTGCTATGACATACACTGTCCACCAGGGGGCAGATGCTCTGACAGGAAGGTTAGCTTGCTGCTGGGATTTGACCCATTGGGACTGGATGAAAGGGCCCAACATGTCCTGGAGCCCCTTTGTGATCCCTCCCCAGCTGGCTGGCCCCTATCAGCCCCTATTGGGATTGGGGAAGATGGCCCCTATCGCTGGCCAGGCCAAAGGAACCCACCTGTGCACAAATTTGATAATAATACTAGAGGCTGGTACACAAAATTTCAGGCTGAGATTCAGTTATTCCTCAGCCTAGCCTGCACCCTCTCCAATCTGGGACCCCTTTAGAGATGTCTCTCATATCCCTCTCACAATCCAGGATTGCTGGCTCCAAACCACTCACCTGCCTTTGCCTGATTGCCCATAACCACTTCTGCCTGCCAGCCTGATAACTCCTAACCACACTCCTGCCAGCCTGATCAATGTCTAACTGCTTCCCTGCTGGCCCAATTGCCCCTAACTGCCCTCGCCTGTGGGTTGGTCTGGTCATCTCTAACTGCCCTCCCCTGCAGACCTGGTCATCCCTAACTGCCCTCCTCTGCAGACCCAGTTGCCTCCAACTTCCCTCCTCTGCCAGCCTGGTCACCCCTCCACTGCAGACTTGATCGCTCCCAACTGCCCTCCTCTGCTGGCCATCTAGTGGTGGCCATCTTGTGTCTACATGGGAACAGCCATCTTGTGTGTTGTAGTGATGTTCAATTTGCATATCATTCTTTTAATAGATAGGATAGAGGCCTGGTGCATGAGTGGAGGCCTGCAGGTTTGCCCTGAAGGGTGTCCCAAATGAGGGTGGGGGTTCCCTTGCAGGATGGGGTAGCCTGGGTGAGGGGCCAGTGGTGGTTTGAAGGCTGGCCACGCCCCCCAGTGACTCAAGTGGAGGTCCTGGTATCTGGGATTTACTTATTTTCTATAATTGAAACTTTGTAGCCTTGATCAGAGGCCAGGGGCTGGCTAGGAAGCTTGGCTTCCTCCATCACTGGGGGGCAACCCATGCCTCCTTCTCTCTCTAGCTCCTGTGGCTGCTGCCATTTTTGTTGGGGTTTATTTACCTTCTATAATTGAAACTTTGTTGCCTTGAGCGGAGACCAGGGCTGACCAGAGTGGGTGGGAAGCTTGGCTTCCTCCATTGCCAAGGAAACCCAAGCCTCCTGCTCTCTCCATGGCTGCAGCCATCTTGGTTGGATTTATTTGCATACTCGCTCCTGATTGGCTGGTGGGCGTGGCTTGTGGGTGTAGTGAAGGTATGGTCAATTTGCATGTTTCTCTTTTATTAGTGTAGATGAGAAAGAGTACAACTGAAAATGAACAAAGGACTTGAATAGACAATTTACAAAGTAATATGCACAAGTAGCCAGTAAGTACACAAAAAAATACTATCATTTGGTCATTATGAAAATAGAAATAAAAAACAATTTGAGATAACTATTTACTCACTTGGGTAGCTCAGATTTTTTAATGAAAATCCAAGTTGTTGGTGAGGATGTGAAGCAAATGGAACTCTCATTTGTTGTTGTTTAGAATTTTAAACCATCCAGTGTTCATAAGCCACTAAATGGAAAAACAAATTTTGGTACATCTATAGAGTAAAACACTACATCACAATAAAAAGGAACAAACTGCACAACCCAATATGGATGAATTCCAAAAACTATGCTGAAGGAAATTGATGCAAAAGAATACAACCTGTATGACTGCAATGTATAAAAGTCTGAGAAGACAATCAGGACAGAAAGCAGATCAGTGTTTTCTTCAGGACTAAGGAAGTGCTATATTTTTATTTTGGTGGTGGTTAGATTTCAGTACGTGATTTCCAGTGGTTTATAGATATTTTCTTCAGCCAAAATAAAGAAACAGTAAGCACAACACATAAAAATTGGGGGCAGTGAGAATCTCCCTCTCTCTGTGTCCCTGAACCCCTACCACCATCTCTCTCTCTCCCTCTTCCTTTCCTGATCTCTTTCTTTAATTATTTTGACTTTCTTCATTGGGGATCTTAGTCTTCTTCCTACCAAAATATTCCTAGTAAAGAAAAACTGCATTGATTCTAGGAGAACCAAGATGGCAGTATAGGTAAACATCTGTACTTGCTGCTTCTCACAACCACATCAAAACTACAACTAAAAGACAAAATAAATATCATCCAGAACCATGAGAAAGCTGGCTGAGTGGAAGTTCTACAACTAGAAGGAAAGAAAAAAGCACATTGAGACTGGTGGAAGGTGTGGAGGTGCAGAGGTGCGCACAAGATGGACTGGCAACTGGGTGCGCTGTTGTTTTTTTTTTCAATTGGAAGGGAGATTCAAGCTTCCTGATTGCTCTGAACTCCAGTTCCCGGTGAGATTCTGGGGACCCAGACTCATAGGGGGAGAAACTGGACTGTTTGGCACCAGGCTGGAACATGAGGGAGGCTTTATCTCAGAGGTGCTCGCAACGATCATTGTTTCTACCTGGGGGAGTGGGACACAGAGATGTGGGGACCTCCCTGATGCAGGGCTGACCTACAGCTATTGCTGTTTGCTCTGTCCTGAAGATTCCCTAAGCCGCTGCCCCACCCAATTTACAACTCCACCCAAGCTGTGTGCAGCGGCTTTTGCATATGAAAGGCCTGTCTTTTCTCAGCCTGAAACCTAAGAAACTGCAGCCGGGTCAAAGAGCTCCAAAGTTTCCAAAAGAAAGCCCAAGGCCCAGCAGCAGCAGCTTGCCTTGCTTCATAGCTGGGCCTCATCTGGGCATTTCCAAACCCCAAACAAAGATCTGCAGATCTTTCTGTAGCTCCTGTTAGGTAGCCTCAGGCAGTGGCTGTCTTTGTACCTCCTTGGAGATCCAAGAGACAGAGTATTCAGTGGTCTGTGTGAGATCATACCAGATTATAATTCTTCACATACATAAGTGACGTATTCAAAGGGTAGACTCAGTGAGCACCAAAGCTCCACTGTGGCAAGTCTTGCCCCATAAGGATGTCTTCAGCACAGCAGTTCTTACATTGTAGACACAGCTGGTCCAAACAGCTAATTGGCCTGAAGGTCAATTCCTGCCAGTGATACCAGCAGCAATCAAGTCTTAACTACAACAATACTGTGCACCCAGCCCACAAAGGGGTGCACAGAGGACCCCAAACAAAAGGAATCCAAAGAGGACCACACCAAGACACATCATACTTAAAATGCCAAGGGCAAAAGACAAAGAGAGAATATTAAAAGCAGCAAGAGAAAAACAGTTACCTACAAGGGAATACCCATATGACTGTCAGTTGAATTCTCAACAGAAACTATGCAGGCCAGAAAGGAGTGGCAAGAAATATTCAAAGTGATGAATAGCAAGGACCTACAACCAACATTATTCTACCCAGCAAAGCTATCATTTAGAACTGAAGGTCAGATAAAAATCTTCATGGACAAGACAAAGCTAACTTCATCACCACCAAACCCGTATTATATGAAATGCTGAAGAGTATTCCTTAAGAAGAGGAAGAAGAAGACAAAAGTAAAGATAAAAATTATGAACAACAAATACATATCTATCAGCAAGTGAATCTAAAAATCGAGCGAATTAAAAATCTGATGAACAGAATAAACTGGTGAATATAATAGAATCAGGGGCATAGAAAGGGAGTAGACTGACAATTCTTGGAAGGAAGGGGGTGTGGCAGGTGCGGGAGAATATAGGACAAAAATCATACACCTATGGACAAGCACAGTGTGTGTGTGGGAAGTAAGGACATGGTGTGGAGTGGGTACTGGGTGGAAGAGAGTTATGAGGGGAAAAAAGATAAGCATCTGTAATAATCTGAACAATAAAGATTTATAAAAAAACTGCATTGATTCAACAAAAATATGTTCTTTATAGAGAGACAAAAATCTTGTATCTTCTTTCCCCAATAATGAATTTTTTAAAAATACACTGTGATGTGGACATTATAGATGATGCTAATCATAGATATGACACAACTAGCAAATAATGACACAATTTACTGTGTCTTGGTGAAATTTGAATTCTTTTACTCTAGCTTTTCACTTGTTCTAATATCCCAGACAATTTTTCAGTTTTAGAATTCGTATTTGAATTGATAGTAGTTACAACAGTTTAAGGCACATAAATACTAATGAGAGGTTTCTAGTGAATCTTCATTTTTCTCTCCGGGACAGAGAACACATAATATCTTAATTTACAAAGCAGTCAGCTACTTCAAGCTCTCCGCACTTGCATTGCATATCTGACCTCATGGCAGCTTCTTTCACTCTCAGGAGATGACTTACTTTTGAGAAAAATCTGAAGATGTCTACTTTCTGCCACTCAGTCATTGGACTGTATATCATCTCAGTCTTTCTTTCCTTCATGATTTCTACTTTAACACAGAAGTGGCTCCTTCTCCTATCTCACTGTAGTCACTATACCTAATCTCATCCCATTTCATCCTGACCCAAAGAGAACTTGTTTGCAGTAATTACACATGTATTTATTTTCCTCATCATCTCTCAATCAACTTGCTCTTTCCAAAAAGCATTTAAGCCTACTGAGATCTTTTTTTCTTTAACACTCTTCCACACTGTTGTCTGCACTAATGTTTCATAAATCCAACTGCATATCAAGGCTAATTGAGGAGAGTCTTCAATATGCATTTTCTAGAACTCTATTATTAGAAATTCAGATCCAATAGGGAGCCCATAAGTATGTGAAATCTACCTTTTATTAATACTGTCTAATTCTAAATTCAGATGATATATTCAGTGTTTACTGTTTTTACTTCTCAACTCCTATTTATTCCTCACTTACCTGCTCAAACTTGTGTCTCTAGAAATCAAGCAATTTTCTCGACACAGTAAACAATTATAGCCGTTTATCAAGTTATTTGGAAAATTTAAAGATGCATTAACATTAGAAAACTTGGAGATATTAACATTTTGAGAAAATAGATCTTTTAAAAACTTAGAAATAGCCAGAAGAATAGGTAGTAAATGTTTACTAAACTTTTTATCACTTAACTACTCTAGAAATGGAACTTCAAAAGGCTATTGGAGACTTTAATGGCATGCTATAGCACCTGCAGACTTTGAAATTTTAGCTACTTATACATTAAAGTCACACTGTGACAAAACCCTAGCATGCCAGACATATGGCTGTAAGGCAAAGATTGATTTGCAACAATGAAAGAGCAGGTTCTTAATAGAGCAAAGCTGTCTTTCCATATAGCTTCCAACACAGGTCAGACTTGTTGGCTGATAGCTTTTCAAGCTGGGATTCTCTTATTTTATTCAGAGATGAACCATGTGGTATTTCTAAAAGAAGAGGCTTCAATTGTAGAACAAGTGTAATGTATATTTGTAACAGCTATCTTGCCTACACTGTTGGAGTCAGTGGTTAATCATTGCCTTTGACTAGACTTCTCACCATGACTTTTACAGTTGCCTCTGGGTAGTTCAATGTAGGTGAACTCACAGCATTTACATGATATTCTTAGATTAGGATAGCCAGCAGTTGAAGTTTAGGAATCTGTTAATGCTATAAATCCAGACTTCACAAAGGGAAAGACTATTACATTCCTTCTATTAGTTTTGTCCAGATGCTCCCCTGAAATCCTGATTGGCCAAGTTCCTTGCCCTAATTTATGTTGAATGTTTCTCATGCATCCATGATTCCCACTGGGACTCACATTTCTTCATTCATTTGTTCAACAAATGTTGGTTGAGTGCTGGGATTCAGCAATGAACCAAATGTGTCCTCATATACCTTACATTTCATTTGATGGGTGCTCTAGTTACCATCATAAAAATTGAGCCTTGGTATATGATGACATAAAATTTGACCAATTTAGAAACTTCTGCATTTTCAGAGTTATTGTTCCATGGCTTTGTAGTGAATTCCATATTTCTTTCCTGTCTTATTTGTAAATGAGAGCATATATTGGGTTTTGTCTTCAGATTCAGCAGTCCTTTTATTTATTGCTAACTAGAGGCCCATGCACAAAATTAATGCATGGGGGTGTGTGTCCCTCAGCCCAGCCTGCACCTTCTTCAATCTGGGACCCCTCCAGGGATGTCTGACTGCTCTTTTAGGTCTGATCCTATATCCCTCTCACAATCCAGGACTGCTGCCTCCAAACTGCTCACCTGCCTTCCTTCCTGATTGCCCCTAACTGTTCTGCCTGCCAGCCTGATCACCCCCTAACCATTCCCCTGCCAGTCTTATTGATGCCTAACTGCTTCACTGACAGCCTGTATGCCCCAAACTTCCCTCCCCTGTAGGCATGGTTCTCCCCTGCAGGTCTGGGTTCCTACCAACTGCCCTTCCCTGCAGGCCCAGTTGCCCCAACTTTCCTTCTTTGCTGGCCTGGCCACCCCTAACTGCCCTCCCTAGTAGGCTTGATCACCCCCAGCTGCCCTCACTTGCAGACCTGATCCCTCCCAACTGCCCTCCCTTGCTGGCCTGATCGCCCACAACTGCCCTTCCCTGCTGACCATCTTGTGGCAGCCATCTTGTGTCCACATGGGGACAGCCATCTTTGATCACATGGGGGCAGCCATCTTGTGTGTTGGAGTGATGGTCAATTTGCATATCACTCTTTTATTAGATAGTATAATAACAAACACATAGTGCTAGATATTTATCAGACATTGTTATATATATATATGGGCTCATTTAATCTTCAAAAGCATCACACAAGATGGATATTATTCATTCTGTATTACAGAGGAGGAAACTGTAACACAGACAGGTCACTTACCTTGCCCAACATCAACTAGCTAGTGGAGGAACAGGTTTTCACACCTCAACCATATGACTCTGGACACTGTGCTCATAGCTGCTCCCAGAAATGTTCACATTTAATGTTTTTTTTATATGTTTGTGTACATAGTTTTACTACTTTAATGTAAAACATCATGTGGCATGTAGCAGTGTTTGTGCCAATCCTCAGCATATATTGCCATCAAATGGCATTCTGGATGTGGCCTGTTAGGACCTTAAAAGTTTAATTTGGACCTTAAAATTTTAATTTTGAAAATTTTATTATGCTAACTATACCATCTAAGAGAATGGATCAGGTTACATGACCTTAAGAACAAATATATACTTGTCTTGCTCCACATTTTTTTATGCCCCAAACCTCCTTATCATTTAAAGATATGTTTCTAATATTACTGAATTATGCAGGGCAAAATATGTGGACTAGAATCAATAGTACTCTTAGTGGGACTGGAATTAAATTTTTATCAGATTTGATTCAGCCAGGACCTATTACCAAATCATAAAATATTGTGTGTGTTTGTATATGTGTGTATTTATATAGGTGTGTGTTTAGGAATAGGGGGTTTAGGTAGAGAAATCAACAGTATGTGAGAATGTAGCTTTGAAAATAGAAAGCGATCCCTAATAGGCTGTGGAATTTATGTTATTATAAATATCCCCTTTCAGTTTTCAGTATACTACAATGATGATATATGCAAAAATGTTTAGGAAACACATTAGAGAGATAAAGTTAACAAATGTATTTTTAAAATTTAAACTAAATTCTGAAGGGCTTTAATGACTAGTAACTAAAATGGAATGGAGAGGAAATTAAAGCCATTTTTCTTTTCCACTAGACTTCAGGCCATTTATCTGTCATCCTCTATTTTCACTGAGTTGGTTTTTGTGTATTGTGCTTCATTCACAGAGGTGGTTTTATTTATTTCACATTTCCTATCTTTCATATGCAGTTCTCCACATAATCATAAGGATCTGCCTGGAAGCCTCAAAGCTTTGAATTAAGGACATGCTTTGAATTAAGGATCCAAAAACATAGTAATAATCTACTCTCAGAAGTTCTTAATGGTACCAGGATGATCTGATTATGTTATGGGCAGCATGCTGGTTTTGTTTTCCAAGTATTTTGAATTCAAAGGGAAACATGTTAACTTCTTAACTAAAAATGGTCATCAACTGCTCTTCTCATTTGAACATAGTTTGTCTTAATTTAAGAAACTATCACCATGGGTTTAGAATATTTCTTATTTAATGCCTTTTAAATGAAGACTATTCAGGACAGAGATGCTATTTCTTTAAAGTAAGGGAAAAGGAAGTATTATCAATCTCTCTTAGTAAACATATTTTGATTACTCGAGAAGACAGAACTGTAAAATGTATAAAACTGTTGAACTGTTTTGTTTCATTATTTTTATCGATTGATGAGAGATGAGAGAGAGAGAGAGAGAGAGAGAGAGAGAGAGAGAGAGAGAGAGAGAGAGAGAGGAGAGAGAGAGAAGCATTGATTTGCTGTTCCACTTATTTATGCTTTCATTGGTTGCTTCTTGTATGTGTCCTGACTGGAGATCAAACCCACAACCTTGGCATATTAAGACAATGCTCTAAGCAACTGAGTTACCTGGCCAGGGCCTGTTGACTTTTATTTTAAAGCCAATGCTGCTCACAGATATGAATGGCAAGACATCTCCTTCATGGTAGTTCTAATTACACACTGACTTTACCTGCTGCTGAGTCTATGGGTGGCTCCTGGGGACTTCATAGCATGGCAGAATAGCCTCTTCCATTCCTGGCTCTTCATCTTTCTTGAATAGAGTAACTTCCACCCTTAGATTTGAATCTCATGGCAGTTTCAGTACTGTGTGTTGGTACATGGTGTCCTTATGTGCCAATAGCTCTTAGTAATTACTGTTTTATTGATCTGAGGACTGTAACTGTGCTATTTCTTTTTTTTTTAATTTAATAAATCTTTATTGTTCAGATTATTACAATTGTTCTTCCTTTTCCGCCCATAGCTCCCCTCCACCCGGTTCCCACCCACCCTATGCTTTTATCCACCCCCCACTATCCTCATCCATAGGTATACAATTTTTGTCCAGTCTCTTCCCGCACCCCCACACTCCTTCCTTCCCTCAGAAGTGTCAGTCCACTCCCTTCCTATGCTCCTGATTCTATTATATTAACCAGTTTATTCTGTTCATCGGATTTTTTTTATTCACTTGATTTTTAGATTTACTTGTTGATGGATATGTATTTGTTGTTCATAATTTTTATCTTTACCTTTGTCGTTTTCTTCTTCTTCTTCTTCTTCTTCTTCTTCTTCTTCTTCTTCTTCTTCTTCTTCTTCTTCTTCTTCTTCTTCTTCTTCTTCTTCAAGAATACCTTTCAGCATTTCACATAATATTGGTTTGATGGTGATGAACTCCTTTAGTTTTTTCTTATCTGTGAAGCTTTTTATCTGACCTTCAATTCTGAATGATAGCTTCGCTAGGTAGAGTCATCTTTGTTGTAGGTTCTTGCTATTCATCACTTTGAAAATTTCTTGCCACTCCCGTCTATCTTGCATAGTTTCTGTTGAGAAATCAGCTAACAGCCATATGGATGCTCCCTTGTAAGTAACTAACTGTTTTACTCTTGCTGCTTCTAATATTCTTTTTGTCTTTTTTTTTCTTGGTATTTTAATTATGCTGTGTCTTGGTGTGATTTTCTTTAGATTCCTTTTGTTTGGGGTTCTCTGTGCTTCCTGGACTTGTAAGTCTATTTCTTTCACCAGGTAGGGGAAGTTTTCTGTCATTATTTCTTCAAATAGGTTTTCAATATTTTGCTCTCTCTCCTTTTCTGGCACTCCCATAATTCTGATGTTGGTACGCTTGAAGTTTTCTCAGAGGCTCCTTACACTATCTTCATTTTTTAATTATTATTATTTTTTCTTTTAGCTTTTCTGGTTGAGTGTTTTTTGCTTCTTTGTGTTTCAAATCTTTGACTTGATACTTATGATCCTCTAGTCTGCTGTTAGATCTCTGTATAATATTTTTTATTTTGGTCAGTGTATGCTTAATTTCTAGTTGGTCCTTTTTCATATCCTCAAGGGTCTCACTAAACTTATTGGCTTTTTCTAGAAAATTATTGAAAAACCTTATAACCATGGTTTTGCACTCTAGATCCAGTTGTTTGCTTTCCTCTAATTCTTTCATTTGTGATCTATTTCTTTGTCTCTACATTTTGGCTGTTTCCCTGAGTTGATAGAGTGGCTTTGTGTGCTAGGTGTCCTATAGGGCCCAGTGGCTCAGCCTCCCCAGTAACCTGAGGTGGACACCCTTGGTGCACCCCTTTGTGGGCTGTCTGCACAGTATTGTTGTAATTAAGCCTTGATTGTTTTTGGTATCTCTGGGAGGAATTGACCTCCAGACCAATTGGCTATGAGGATCACCTGAGTCTACACTAGGAGAACTTCTATGTTGGAGAAACCCTTATGAGACAAAACTTTGAAAAGCCTGTGCACTCACCTTGAATGGGGCAGAGTCTCTGGGCAGAGCAGACAGTATTGATTTCATGTCAACCTGCACTAATAGGCCCCTGTGTCTCAGTGTCCCTTGGTAATTGCTGCAAGCACCTCTGAGAGAAAGCTGCCCTTGAGTTCCACCCACTGCCAGACAGTCCATTTTCTCCCCAAATGAGTCTGGGTCCTCAGAGTCTTGTCTGGAACTGGAGTTCAGTGCAGTTGGGAGCTTTTCTCTCCCTCCTGCTTGAGAAAGCCATCCACATACTCAGTTGCCTACCCTCTCAGTGCACGTGTGCCTCTTGTTATCTCTGCCTTCCGCAGTTCCTCTGAGTCTCAATGTGCTTTTCTCTTTCATGACCGTCTAGTTTCACCCCATATGAGTCTGGGTTCCCATAGTCTCTCCTGGAACTAGAGTTCAGCACAGTTGGGAGCTTTTGTCTCTCTCCCACTTGAGAAAGCCACCCATGCACTCAGTTGCCTGTCCTCTCCACACGCATCTCTCAGTAACTCTGCCTCCTATAGCTCCTCTGAGTCTCAGTGTGCTTTTCTCTTTCCTTCTAGTTGTTGAATATCTACTCAGCCAGCCTTCCTGTGGTTCTGGATGATGTATGTTTTGTCTTTTAGTTGTAGTTTTGAAATTGCATGAGGCAGCAATTTAGGTGTTTATCTATGCTACCATCTTGGTTTCTCCTATTTCTGGATTTTTGACAGTCAGTTTAAAATGTACATCAGTTTAAAAGGACACTTCTCAGCTTAAATCCACTCAAGTATCTCTTCAAAGTCTAGAGCATAAATTTTAGGGCTGTTGGTATCAGAAAGGCCTTTAATTCAATCTTACTGAACCATCCAGTCTCCTCTCTGTAGGGATACAGATACTTCAACCTCTGGAAGCTTCTTGGCTGTATCTCTGTGACATGTGTAGTAGCTGCTTACCCTTTTCCTGTTCCTCACCTAATCCAGGTATCAGATCTGAGGACTTCCTAAGCACTTAATCTTTATTATCTCATTTTATCCTCATTGCTATGGGGTGGAATAATTATCACTGTAATTTGCAATGTGTTATTGAGGAACTGAGGCATAAACTTTTAAAACTTGTTTAGGGTCATATCATATTCCTTCTTTGTTAGAGTTGAAAATTTGAAGGGAAAGACTGTGCCCTGTTAGAGTTTAATGATTAAACTGTGTAGCTCAAATATTTGCTGTATAAATGAGAAATCTTAGCCAGATATGTTGTCTGATAGCATTTTCACTTTCACAACTTTATATAAAGTCCTTTATATACAAACATTGCTTCTGTGTAAACTTTACACCTGATTTTGCCATAAAACACTAATTGAAAAAGATATACGCACCCCATATGTTCATTGCAGCATTATCCACAATAGCCAAACTATGGAAACAACCTAAGTGTCTACCAATAATTGAATGGATAAAGAAGACAGGGTATATATATACAATAGTATACTACTCAAGCCTTAAAAAAAGAATAAGATCTTACCATTTGTAATGACATGAGTGGACCTAGAATGTGTTATGCTATGTGAAATAAGTCATACAGGGAAAGACAACCACTATATGATATTTTTTGATTACATGTGGAATCTAAAAACCAAAACTGATGGACAAACAAAACTGAAACAAACTCATAGATATAGAGAAAAAAACCTGATGATTGTCAGATGGAAATCGATTGAGGGATGGGCATAGAAAGTGAAGGGACTAAGAAGTACAAGCTTTCAGTTATAGAATGACTCACAGATATGTAAAGTACAGCATAGGGAATCCAGTCAATCCTATACAGTGGTACCTCGAGATACAAGTGCCCTAACATATGAGATTTTTGAGATACAAGCCGTCGAGCGAGCGATTTTTGCTTTGAAATATGACCAACATTTGAGATACAAGTAATCGCACGGATTGGCTGGCTGCACACGACCCACCAGTTTACCTCGACTCGAGCGTCTCATAGTTTCCCACTCCTCAAGGTTACGGAATGAATTAAACTCGTATCTCGAGGTACCACTGTATAATAAAAGGATGATATGCAAATCGACTGAACATTGGAACAATTGGTTGCTATGACATGTGCACTGACCACCAGGGGGCAGACACTCAATTCAGGAGCTTCCCCCTGGTGGTCAGTGCACTCCCATAGGAGGAGCGCCACTCTGCCAGAAGGCAGGCTCACAGCTGGCAAATGCAGTGGCAGTAGCAGGAGCCTCTCCTGCCTCTGTGGCATTTGGACATCCCCGGAGGGCTCTTGGACTATGAGAGGACACAGCCTGGGTTGAGGAATCCCCCTCTTGAGTGACGAATTTTGTGTACAAGGTCTTTATAATATCATAATAACTATGTAGGGTAACAGATAGCTACTAGAATTATTGTGGTGATTTACATCATAATACATATAAATGTCTAATCACTAGATTTTACACCCAAAACAATATTGTATTTCAACTGCAATTAAACAATAAATTAAAAACAAAATTCATTCACACATACACACACACACCAAAGAACCTGCCCCTTTTTACTGGGTTTGCTGATTTGTGAATCTCAACATGGCTTTTGGTACCTAAACAGCATCAGGTTTCAGCTCTGAATTTCCATCCATGTGGGCTGGGTGTGGGATCTTCCTGGGGTGGACTGACTGCTCCTGGTAGATATTCCCAACATGATTAATCCACACGTATCAGTTGTGAATGAAGGGGAAAAAAAAAGCAGGTCCCAGTAGTGAGCACTAAAAGCACAGCAGAGATTCCTTTGGTTAAAATGAACTATATGCTGAGTTGAGGGGAATAGTTAGTGTTCAGCCATGCTTGATACTAACTTTATGATGTTTGATACTTGAACCTCAATGTCATCATGTACACAGCAGGTCTAAGGTTCTTCTGCAACAACACTACACAGTTTGGGGATAGATTCAATGAGATGCACTGGCCAGATGGTCTTAGGATTTGGACATCAGCAAAGGTGGGAAGATCAGGAACACCTGACTTTCCAAAGCTTGTCAAATGGCCAAAATCATCCAATTTGCAATATTTCCTGATTTCACAAAAGATTAATTTTGATAGTTTTGAGAGGGTTGTTATCAACTTAAGGACAATCTTTTAACAACTTTAATATGAGTGTTGGAGTTATTTACTAAATGTGGAGTATATTTCTATTTATTCTTGGCAAATCAGTAAATTGGTGAGTTCAGCAAATTAGTGCTACTGCTGAGAAAGCTTCTAACACCAGCAGGTTTGTGAGTTTAAGCTCTTGGAAGATGTGCGGCACATGTATCTTATTTAATGTTATTTTCTTAATGCTCAGCAGTGTGCCTAGGATGTAATTAATTGGATAAATCTTTGTTGAATAAATTAATAAATGAGTCTGTATGTGAGATTGCTGGATGACTATCATGCAGAAACAGAATTGAAAGTGAGCATGCATTGTGGCAATTCTCAAACATGTGAAAATTTTGATTTGCATGATCATTTATTATGTTATTTGTAAGACTGCATTAAACATCCTTGAATTATGTGAAAGATGGTTCCTTGGAAGAGATAAGAAAATGTGAACATGGGTTTCTAAGTTGAAGTACATTGAGTGATGATAACTAATAGATTACTTTAGTAAATGTTTAATTCAGCCATAGTATTTACCCAGAGAGCCAGTTCTAATGATTCTGAAATTAAAGAAAAATCATCCACTTCAGTTTGTTTATTTAACCCACTCTCTCAGGCAGCATAATGGTTGAGTCAGTAGGTGGCTGGAAGTCAGGGAGACAAAGCAAATTTCACTAATGTGTTTCATCATTTATCTTATTTCCATATGAAGGATTGAATTATTGACTCAAAATAACCATAGTCAAACAATATCATTGTAATTGATGACACAATTAGCCTCATTACCAAGACAAATTGTGATCTTCTGATATACTGCTTTGTTTTAGATAATAGAGGATTATTTCAGCCTAAAGAAAGTCTCTGAATGATGAAACGCCATGTTGACTTATTTTATGTAAGATTGAACTGAACTATGAGGAGATCATTTCCTATTTTTCAACATCCAGTGAAGTCAAATCCACTATATCAAAATGCCTGGTTCAGACAATGAGATAGTTTTTTTATGACAACTAGGGACAGATGCATGGCTGTGGTACTGTTCTTACATACAGCTCTTGATACTTAATCAGAACCTGTCTTCTATTACTCAACCTGAATACATTTCTGGTTTTGATGTGGCATGAACAATTATTTCTTTGAAGATAGAGATAAGCCAAAGTTCATGAAAGACAATATGTTTGGACTCTGAGTGAATGGTACGATGATAAAATATAGGAACTACTAGGATCAGAAGTACCAGGGAAAGCACACCTATATTCTTTATCACATAGGCCAATATTTTTTTTCATATTAATCTGTTCTGGTGTTCTGGTTTTCATCATCAGTTTTAAAGAATGGCTAGTTTTGAAGTTTTCATCAAAAAAGAAATCTTGCTCTTAGATATAAATAACAGCATCTAAAATATTCATTGAAATTATGCCAGTTCTATGAAATCAACCGTTGTATTTTTGGCACATCTTTACTGCTCATTTACTGAGACTGCATCTATAATACACATACAATTACTTATAAATGTATAGACTCCTCCTCTATAATAAAAGGTTAATATGCAAATTGTCCTCTCTGGAGTTTGACCAGGAGACCAGGAATTCGATTGCTTGCGATGTCGTGCACTAATCACCAGAGGACGGCATGGAACATGGCCGGGGACCAGTGGCAGTGGGATACTAAGGGAGTGAGGGAAGGAGGAGGCAGAGAGGATGGTTGGCAGGGAACCTGATTGGCTCTGATCACCAGCCAGGCATAGGGACCCTACCCATGCACGATTTTGGGCACTGGGCCTCTAGTATACTATATATGTAAGTATATATTACATATCAATAATTATTAGAAAATCTATATTATGTATAATCTGCTTTTCTAATGTATATATATTTAAAATCTCATAAATACAACTTTAACCCAGACTTACCTGGGGCTCAATTTATTGTCTGGAGCCTCACAGTTCATAAACCCTTTTGCCAGCCTCTGAGTTCTTTCTTTCGGTCTTTCCTTTGTATCCATGCTACCTGATTCCAGTTCAAGGTCATCCCAACTCATTTCCTTTCATGCTCCTACTATTCTCCAATTTAGACAATTAGCCACAAATTTATGGCCTCTGGTCACCAGCCAGATGCCAGGCTTCCAATTGGTCCTTTAGTGTTTTTCAAAGACAGCTGTCTCTCATTTATGTAACTGCTGTTTCAAGATTTCATTATTCTCTCAGGCTGCTGCTTTCCCTCCAAACACCACCCTCTCAGAAAATATGAGTATGCATAGTCCTGCTCTTACTAATAAGAAAATAATAATAGCAGGCAGAGAGCTCTGGTGGGGTGTGTGTGAAGGTATTGAGCAAAAAGGGGAAAAACGAGAGAACTCATGAACATGGGCAACAGTATGGTGATTTTGGAAGCAAGAAGGAGATGAAGAAGGTGGAAGAGTGCATAGAAGGGGTTAAATGGTGATGGAAAAAATTAGATTAAATGAAATTTAAAAATAATAGCAATAATTATGCTAGTCAACATTTGAGAGCTCATTTAATATATGATTAAGCACAGTTTTACTGTATTACATATAATCTCTAATTTTCACTATAAACCATTGATGTTATTACTATTTATATTTCTTTTCACAAAGAAGGAAAGGGAAAGCTCAGAAATCTTTTCCTTGTGAGGTGCATTATCACCACCATTATACATAGACCATCATCTCTGGCCATCATTCCCTCAGGTTATTAACTTGATTATGGTGATATGTCCAAACTCAAATTGTATAAATTAATTATGTGCAGTGTTTTGTATACCAATTACACATCAATAAAGCTGTCTTATTGGCTGATGTCCCCTTTCCTGTGTCTAATTAATTCTTACACCTGTGTTCTGTATCTCAACTCCTCTGTCATATTCAAGGACATTGTCCCCTCTCTTACTGTCTTTTCTCCATGTCTGTATATCTTTTTATTTTAGAGATAAGCTTCTGCCAAATGTGCTTTGTGCTTCTTGGACTCATTTCCAACTAAATCACTTTGTAATATGTTTTTTTTTCTTTCTTTCACTAAGTTATCCTAAATTTACCAATCATTTTCAGATGGCCATATGGAATGGACAGCTTTCTTTCTTATTTCATCTTTCAGAGAACCTGATGCTGCTGGACTCTCCTCTTTCTTGAATCACTTCCTATAGTGGCTCTCAATTCAACACACTTCCTGGAATGTTGCTCCCTCATTTTTGTTAGTATCTTCTCCTCATGCACATGGACTTCCTCAGATTGCTACTCAAGTTCTGATATATTTTTGAATTATTTTGTTGGTTCTTTCTTCTTTTAATTCTATGTGCTGTTCCTGAAATATGTTATCTATGAAGATGTAAAAGTTAATATGAAGCCATGGATATATTTTCACATTTAATACTTATTTCAACACTTGACAGCTCCATGAAGATATCCTGAAAGAACTTCTAGCTTCAACTCCTCCTCTCCTTTTCCAAATATGTCCCTGCCCTTTTTGGAAAGTATACTATTGTCCTACTTAGAGTTAGAGATTATCTCGGAGGTTCAGTAATTCATTGAGTACCCCTAACCTGAAGAGCTAAGAACTGCGCAGCCCAGTTATTCTTTCACTTTAGTTGCCTTTGAGGTAGAGTGCCTAAGGAGGGACTGGGGCAGAGACATCTGTAACACCTGCTGGATGTTGGGGTGATGCTCTGCCTAGTTTACTGAAAAAACTGCAGGTAACATTTGCCTCTAGACACACAGTTAATATGCTTGTCCTTAGTCTCAGGATGTGTGCCTAATTCCATTTTTCTGTGTTGTTTAAGATGGTTTTGAACTTGAACCCAAGTATAAATAAGGGTTGGTAGTTTCTCTGAAAACAAAACAATGAAACCAAACAAAAATTGATGCTATTTTCCTCCTGGTCATCACACCAGCATTATATATTACCTATATTTTTAAATTCCAACAAGAACTAGTTATTAAGCTCTGTTAACTTTACTGTTTGTTAATCTTTATTGATTTAGCTCAGTTTAGACACATCTGGTCCTTATGTGATGATCTCTGCCTGTCTCTGTAGATCTGTTTCCCACCACACAGTGACATGAAACTATGTCCCACTTGAGCTCATTAAGGCCCAGTTTCCTGAGCATCATTTCTTATAACTATACATTTAACTGTAATATGTTCCCCCTTTATTGTTTCTGATGACTTTTATTCATCTTTTGGCACAGGTCAGTGTTTTCTCATCTAAGACATTCCCCTGATTCCTGTCCAAAGTTAAACGCTTATCTCCTATGTTCCATGTCTCCCTGAGACCACCTCTAAGTGGGAAGTCTTCACACTTATTACTGTTAATGTAGCTTTTGCTTTACTTGCCTGTTGCTCCCACTAAATTCAAACACAGGGCAGGACTCTCTGGTTTATTTCTCTGCCTCTGGCACTTCTCACCATGTCATATC
>PVJN01027441.1:0-28087 GCA_004026805.1 Lasiurus borealis
TAAAGCCTCAAACAGACTGAAATTATAGCAGGAAGATTAAAGTTAGGTGGGGTAGATGGGAGATCAATCAAGGGACTTGTATGCATGCATATAAGCATAACCAATGAACACAGACACTGGGGGGGTTGGGGTATGCCTGGGAGGGAGGGGGGGCATGGGGAAACATGTATAAAAAATTAATAAAAAAAAAAATAAAAAAGTGTCTATTTATGTCCTTCACCCATTTTTTTTATTGGATTGTTTATCTTCCTTTTGTTAAGTTGTATGAGTTCCTTGTAATTTTGGAGATTAAACCCTTATCAGAAATAACATTGGCAAATATGTTCTCCCATGCAGTGGGCTTTCTTGTTGTTTTGTTGATGGTTTCTTTTGCTGTGCAAAAGCTTTTTATTTTGATGTAGTATCATTTGTTTATTTTCTCCTTAGTTTCCATTGCCCTAGGAGCTGTATCAGTAAAAATATTACCATGAGATATGTCTGCTATTTTGCTACCTATGGCATCTTCAAAGCTTTTTATTGTTTCCTGTCTTATGTTTAAGTCCTTTATCTATTTTGAATTTATTTTTATGTATGGTGTAAGTTGATGGTTTAGTTTCATTTTTTTTTTTGCATGTATCTGTCCAATTTTCCCAACACTATTTATTGAAGAGATTCTCCATTGTATGCTCTTGCCTCATTTGTCAAATACTAATTGAGCATAGTGGCTTGGATTGATCTCTGGGTTTTCTGTTCAGTTCCATTGTCTATATAGTATGTCTGTTCTTGTGCTAGAACCAGGCAGTTTTGAGAACAGTGGCTTTATAATATAGTTTGATATCTGGTATTGTGATCCCTCCAACATTGTTCTTTCTCAAGATTGCTGCACCTATTCAGAGTCTTTGCTTTTTTTCCAAATGAATTTTTGGAGAGTTTGTTTTAGGTCTTTGAAGTATGCCATTGGTATTTTAATGGATATTGCATTGAATTATACATTTTAAAGTAGATTTCTTTGGGTAGTATGGACATTTTAATGATGCTGATTCTACCAATCCATGACCACAATATATTCTCCCATTTGTTTATGTTTTCATTTTTTCAATATTCTGTAATTTTCTGAGTACAGGTCCTTTTGGTTAAATTTATTCCTAGGTATCTTAATTTTTTTTGTTGTTGCAATGATAAATGGGATTGTTTTCTTAGTTTCTGTTTCTGTGATGTATGTATGTATGTGTGTGTGTATATATATATATATATCCCTAATATGCAAATAGACTGTACGGTGGAACTGAACAAGTGGTCGCTATGATGTGCGCTGACCACCAGGGGGCATGTGAGCACAACATAGTAGGTGTTGGCAGCAGGCAGCAGAGTGTGGAACATTGTGGCATCGGCTGTGAAGGAAGGGTGAAGCAAGTGAGTGGGGGATGCTCTGGGACACCAATCACTCATCTGGATGAGTCTCTGGTGATTACTGAAAATTCTTTGCTCCTGTGTGCTGTGGTCCTGCGTGGTGCTCACACCTGCTGCTGGCACTGGCCCAGCTTGCACCCATGGCTGGCACTGGAGCCACCACTCATACCCGCTGACAACACTGGCCCCACTCACACCCACTGCTAGCACCAGCTCCAATCACTCCACACTGTCAGTGGGTGTGAGCAGGGCCAGTGCTATCAGTGTAGGAGAGTAGGGCTGCTGGCAGAGAGGGAACCAGAGTTTGTAATTGGAGGGGCTGGACAGGATGTGAAGTATGGGGCACAGTTCCCTTCAAGGTGCACAAATTCATGTGCTGAGCCTCTTGTTGGTGTATAAAAAAGCCATAGATTTCTGGGTGTTAATTTTGTATCCTGCTACATTGCCAAATTAATGTATTAAATCTAGTAGCTTTTTGATGGTGTCTTTAGGGTTTTCTATATATAATATCATGTCATCTGTGAATAATTACAGTTTTACTTCTTTTTCCCAATTTGGATGCCTTTTATTTCTTATCTGATTGCAATGGCTAGCACTTCCACTACTATATCAAACAGGAGTGGTGAAAGTGGACATCCATGTCTTGTTTCTATTCTTAGGGAAAATGGTTTTAGTGTTTTCCCATTGAGTATGATGTTGGCTGTAGATTTGTCATATAAGGCTTTTATTATGTTGAGGTATGATCCCTCTATTCCCACTTTGCTGAGGGTTTTTATCAACAATGGATGTTGGATTTTTGTCAAATGCTTTTTCTATATCAATTGATATGACTATGTGATTTTTATCTCTCAGTTTGTTTATATGATGTATCATATTTATTTATTTGCAGGTATTGTACCATCCTTACGTCTTGGGCATAAATCCCACTTGATCATGGTTTATGAAATTTTTAATGTAATGCCAATCCAATTTGCTAGAATTTTGTTGAGGATTTTATCATCTATATTCATCAGAGATATTGGCCTATAATTTTTTTTGTAGTGTCTTTATCTGGTTTTGGGATTAAAGTAATGCTGGCTACATAAAAAGAGCTTGGAAGTGTTCCTTCCTCTTGAATTTTTTTGGAATAGTCTGAGGAGGATAGGTTTTAGTCCTTCTTTGAATGTTTGGTAAAATGCCCCTGTGAAGCCCAGAACTTTTGTTTGCTGGAAGTTTTTTTTACTGCTTCAATTTCCTCCATAGTTATCAGTTTATGCAGACTTTTTTATTCTTCCTGATTGAATTTTGGAAGGTTGTACTTTTCTAGGAATATGTCCATTTCTTCCAGTTTGTTGGAATAGAGTTGTTCATGTTTTTTGTTTGTTTTGTTTTTTGCATTGCTTTGTATTTCGGTAAGGTCTCTTGTTACTTCACCCTTTCGTTTTTGATTTTGCTTATTTGGGTCCTCTCTCTTTGCTTTTTGGTGAGCCTGGCTAGAGATTCATCAATCCACTCTGTCCTTTCAAACCATTAGCTCTTGGTTCTATTGATCTTTATATTATATTTTTATCTCTATGTCATTTATTTCTGCTCTGATATTTATTATTTCCTTTCCTCTACTGATTCTAGGCTTTTTTGTCACAACTCTTTTTAGTTCTTTAAATTGTTGGGTTAGATAACTTGCTTTTCTTCTTTCGTTTTATCTTTTTGAGGTGGGCCTGTAGTGCCATGAACTTCCCTCTCAAGACTGCTTTCACTGTCTCCCATAGGTTTCAGATTGTTGTGTTTTCATTGTCATTTGTTTCCAAGATGTTTTTAATTTCTTCTTTGAACTCTTTGGTAACCAAGTCATTGTTCAATAGCATGCTATTTAGCCTTCAAGTGTTAGAGGTTTTTTTGCCATTGTAATCTGAGAAGAAGCTTGATATGATTTCAATCTTCTTGAATTTTGAGAGACTTTGCCTGTGACCCAACATATGATCTATCTTTGAAAATGTCCCATATGCACTTGAGAAGAATGTATATTCTGTGGCTTTGGGGTGAAATGTCCTGAAGATATCAATTAAGTCCATCTTATCTAGTGAGTCATTGAGGATTGCTATTTATTTGCTATTTTTTTTTGTCTAGAGGATTTATCCAGTGATGTCAATGAGGTATTAAAGTCCCCTACTATGATTGGACTATTATAGTAAATCTCTCCTTTGCTATCTTCTGAAAGTTTTTTTTTTTTTTTTTAATGAATTTGGGTGTTCCTGCATTGGAAGCATATATGTTTACCAGAGTTATATCCTCTTGTTGTATTGATCCATTTATTATTACAAAGTGGTCCTCGTTATCTGTTGTTATAGCCTTCACTTTGAGGTCTATTTTGTCAGATATAAGTATTGCTATCTCAGCTTTTTTTTTTTTTTTTCATTTCTATTTGCCCGAAAGATGTTTTTCCATCCCTTCACTTTCAGTCTGTCTGAGTCCCTTCTTCTGAGTTGGGTCTTTTGTAGACAGCATATATATGGGTCATGTTTTTTTTTTTTTATCCATTCAGCCATTCTATGTCTTTTGACATTTAGTCTGTTTACATTTAAAGTTATTAACGATAGGTACTTTTTTTGTAGCCATTTTTATTTTTTGTGCCTGTGTTCCTTCTTTCCTTTCTATTTCTTCTTTTTATAACAGATCCTTTAACATTTCTTGCATTGCTGGCTTGATAATGATAAACTTCCTTAGTTTTTTGTTTGTTTGTTGTTGTTTTGTCTGTGAAGCTCCTGTTTCACTCTTCAGTTTTGAATGATAGCCTTGCTGGATAGAATATTCTTGGATTCAGCCCCTTGATTGGCATCACTTTGTGTCCTTCATTCCATTTCATTCTGGCCTGATTCATTTCTGTTGAGAAATAATTTGATAGTCTAATGGTAGTTCCCTTGTAGGTAACTTTCTGTCTCTTTCTTGTAGCCCTTAAGATTCTTACTTTGTCATTAATGTTTGCTATTTATGACATGTCTTAGTGTGGGTCTTTTGGGGTCCATCTTTTTTTTTAATTTGTATTTCCTTTCAGTCATTAAATTTTTTTAAAAAAATTTAATATATCTTTATTGTTCAGATTATTACAGTTGTTTGTCTTTCCCCCACCCATATCCCCACTCCACCTGGTTCCAACCCCATCCTCTGCCCTTATTCCCACTTTCCCCACACACTGTCTTCATCCATAGGTGTATGATTTTTGTCCAGTCTTTTCTCACATCCCCCATACCATCTTCCCCTGAGAATTGTCAGTCCACTCTCTTTCTCTGCTCTGATCCTATTATATTCACCAGTTTATTCTGTTCATCAAACTTTTTATTCACTTGATTTTTAGATTCACTTGTTGATAGGTATGTATTTGTTGTCATAATTTTTATCTTTATCTTTATCTTTTTCTTCTTCTTCCTCTTCAGCATTTCATATAATATTGGTTTGGTAGTGATGATCTCTTTTAGCTTTTTCTTATCTGTGAAGCTCTTTATCTGACTTTCAATTCTAAATGATAGCTTTACTGGGTAGAGTAATCTTGATTGTAGGTTCTTGCTATTCATCACTTTGAATATTTCTTGCCACTCCCATCTAGCATGCATAGTTTCTGTTGATTAATCAGCTGACAATTGTATAAGTAATCCCTAGTAGGTAACTAACTGTTTTTCTCTTGCTGCTTTTAATATTCTTTCTTTGTCTTTTGCTCTTGGCATTTTAATTCTGATGTGTCTTGGTGTGGTCTTGTTTGGATTTCTTTTGTTTGGGGTTCTGTGCACTTCCTGGACTTGTAAGTTTATTTCTTTCACCAGGTAGGGGAAGTTTTCAGTCATATTTCTTCAAATAGATTTTCAGTATCTTACTCTCTTCTGGCACCCCTATAATTCTGATGTTGCTACATGAAGTTGTCCCAGGGTCTCCTTATACTATCTTCATATATTTGGATTCTTTTTGCTTTTCTGTCTTTTGTGTGTGTGTGTTTTTTGCTTCTTTGTATTTCAAATCTTTGACTTGATTCTTGGGATCCTCTAGTCTGCTGTTGGATCTCTGTATATTATTTTTTATTTCAGTCAGTGTATGCTTAATTTCTAGTTGGTTCTTTTTTATATCCTTGAAGGTCACACTAAATTTGTCAGAGGTTTCTAGAAGATTCTTGAATACCTTTATAACCATGATTTTGAATTTTATATTCAGTGCTTGCTTCCCTCCATTTCTCTTGATTGTGATCTGTTTTATTTTTGTCTCTGCATTTTGGCTGCTTCCCTATGTTAACTGGATGGCTTTGTGTTGATAGGTGTCCTATAGACACCCAGTGTCTCAGCCTCCCTAATTACTTGAGATGGACACTCTTGGTGCATGTCTTTGTGGGCTGTGTGTACAATCATATTGTAGTTAAGCTTGATTGCTATTGATATCACTGGGAGGAATTGACCTCCAGGACAATTGGCTGTGAGGATCTGTTGTGTCTATAATGGGAAAACTTCTGTGCTGGAGACACGCTTATAGGGCAAGATTTGCTTCAGCGGGGCTTTGATGCTCACTTAATCTGCACCCTGAGTGTGTCTCTTATGGATATGAAAAGTTGCTATCTGGATGGTCTCATTCTGACCACTGGGTGCACTGGCTCTTGGATCTTCAAGGAGGTGCAAAGTCAACCATTGCCTGAGGCCACCCAGCAGGAGCTACAGAGAGAGCTGCAGACTCCTCCTCTTTGTCTGGGGTTTGGAGGTGCCCAGATGAGTCCCAGATGTGAAGCAATGCAAGTTGCTCTCCAGATTTGGGTCTTCTTTTGGAGGCTCTGGGGCTTTCTGACCCAGCTGCATTATGTTAGGTTTTACATTGCAAAATGCCAGGCCATTCATATGCAAAAGCCTCTGTGCACAGCTTGGGTGGGGTTGTAAATTGGGTGGCGTGGGGTCTCAGGGAATCACCAGGGTGGAGCAAACAGCAATAGCTGACCCTCATCTCTGCTTTGAAGAGTTCCCCGGGTCTCTGTATCCCTCAGCACCATGCAGGAACAATGATTGCTATAAACACTTCTGAGAAAAAGCCACCTGTGTGTTACAGCCAGATGCCAGACAGTCCAGTTTCTCCCCGTATGAGTCTGGGTCCCCAGAGTCTCACCCAGAACTGGAATTCAGAGCAATTGGGAGCTTGTATCTCCCTCCCAATCAAAAAAGATAATAGCATACTCAGTTGCCAGTCCTCTTCTATGCGTGCCTCCATACTTCTACACCTCACTTCCACACTTCTACATCTCTTCCATTTCTCAGTGTGCTTTCCTCATTCCTTCTAGTTGTATAAGTTCCACTTAGCAAGCTTTCCCATGGTTCTGGATGATATCTGTTTTGCCATTTAGTTGTAGTTTTGAAGTGGTTGTGCAAGGCAGCAAGTTTAGGCATTTACCTATGCTGCCATCTTGGTTGCTTCTTAGGGTTCATCTTGTTTGAGACTCTCTGTGCTTGTGTGATTTCTTTCTTCTCTATGTCAGGGAAGTTTTCTGTCATTATTTCTTCAAATATGTTTTCTAATTCTTGCTCATCTTCTTGTCATGCTGGCACCCCTATCTATAAAAATAAAAAGGTAATATGCTAATTAGACTGGGCATTCTTCCAGATATCTTTCTGGACAAAGCTGTGGAAAGCCCAGGTCCCAGGTGCCTGTGGGTGGCCAGAGAAAAACAAGCCCAGGTCCCAGGTTCCAGAGGGAAGCTTGTGCTGGCAGCCAGGGGAAGGAAGGCCTATTCTTGCACAAATTTTATGCATCAGGCCTCTAGTTACATATATATGTTACTTCATTTCATGTTGTCTCAAAGTTCCGTTAGGTTCTCCTGCTTTCTAATTTTTTTTTCTCTAATTGCTGTTCAGAGTGGGTGTGTTTCTCTGCCCTATCTTCTAATTTGCTAATTCAGTCCTCTGCTTTTTCTAGTCTACTTTTGAAACCATTCATAGTGTTTTTTATTGTAGCTATATCACTTTTTATTTCTACTTGATTCTATTTTTTCATTTTTTATTTTTTATTAAGTTATTACGTGTACATATCTTCCCATTGTTCCCCCACCCCACTCTCATATATGCCCTCATTCCCCAGTGTCTTCTTACATAAGTTTTTTATTTTCTCATCCAGCCAGTTTAGGAACTGTATGACTCTTATTCTGGATTGTTTTTGTGATATATTGCATGCCTTTGTTGCATTTAGTTTATTTTATGGTGACTCCTTTTCTTTCCTTTGGTGATTGTTACATTGTATCCACATTTTTTTAATTTAATAAATCTTTATTGTTCAGATTATTACAATTTTCTTTTTTTTCCCCCATAGCTCTCCTCCACCCGTTTCCACCCTCCCTCTACCTTACCTCATTGTCCTCATCCATAGGTGTATGATTATTGTCCAGTCTCTCCCTTTACCTCCCACACCCCTTTCTCAATTCTATTATATGCACCAGTATATTCTGTTCATCAGATTTTTAATTCACTTTTTAGATTCACTTGTTGATAGATATGTATTTATTGTTCATGATTTTTATCTTTACCTTTTACTTCTTCCTCTTCCTAAAGAGTACCTTTTCAGAATTTCATATAACACTGATTTGGTGTTGATGAACTCCTTTAGCTTTTTATTATCTGTGAATCTCTTTATCTGCTCTTTAATTCTGAATGATAGCTTTGCTGTATAGAGTATTCTTGGTTGTAGGTTCTTGCTATTCATCACTTTGAATATTTCTTGCCACTTCTGTCTGGCCTGCATAGTTTCTGTTGAGATATCAACTGACAATCGTATGGGTGCTCCTTTCTAGGTAACTAACTGTTTTTCTCTTGCTGCTTTTATTATTCTCTCTTTGTCTTTTGCCCTTGGTATTTTAATTATGACACTTCTTGGTGTAATCCTCTTTGGATTCCTTTTATATGAGGTTCTATGTGCTTCTTGGACTTGTAAGGCCAATTCTTACACCAGATGGGGGAAGTTTTCAGTCATTATTTCTTGAAATAGGTTTTCAGTATCTTGCTCTCTCTCTTCTTTTGGCACCCCTACAATTCTGATGTTGGTACGCTTGCAGTTGTCCCAGAGGCTCCTTACACTATCTTCACATTTTTGGATTCTTTTTTCTTTTTGCTTTTCCAGTTGAGTGTTTTCTGTTTCTTTGTATTTCAAATTTTTGACTTGATTCTTGTGTTCCTCTAGTCTGCTGTTAGGTCTTTGTATAATATTTTTTATTTGAGTCCTTGTATGTTTAATTTCTAGTTGTTCCTTTTTCATCTCTAGTTGGTCATTTTTCATGTCCTCTTGGGTCTTGCTAAATTTATCCATCTTTTCTAGAAAATTCTAGGAAAAACCTTATAATCATGGTTTTGAACTCTATATCCAGTCATTTGTTTTCCTCCATTTCTTTCGTTTATGGTCTGTTCCTTTGTTCTGCATTTTCACTATGCTGGGAGAACTTCTGTGTTGGAATCAGCCTTATGATCCAAAACTTGCAAAACTGCAAAAGCTTCTCTGTTCAGACTGGGTGGGGTGGAGCCTCGGGGATGAGCAGAGATTGGCCTTGGCTTCCAGTCAGCTCCACTCTACACAGCCCCTGGGTCTCACGTGTCTCTTGGTAATCAGTAATCACTGTGGCCCTTTTTGTACACACACGCGGGTGCCTCCAGACCTCTGCCTTTCCAGTTCCCTTACACTCTGGGACCCATATGAGTCTGGTTCCCAGGGTCTCACCTGGATCTGGGGTTCAATGTAGTTAGAAGTGGCACAGTTGGGAGGCTCTGTCTCATGCCCACCAGAGAAAGCCAGCAACACAATCAGTAGTTCATCTTCTCTGCATGCATTGGTTTGCACGCCCCAGATTTCTGCCCTTTCGTGGCTCCCCTAAATTTCTGTGCACTATTCCCTTTTCACAGTCCAGACTCCCCCCATATGAGTCTTGCCCAGAGCTGGGATTCAATGCCATAGGATAAGGGGCTCCATGCAATTGGAAGTTTCTGTCTCCCTGCCAGAAGAAGCCAGCCAGGCACACCGCCACCCACTCTCACCACGTGTGTGTCTCTGTACTTCAGTTTTTTGCAGCTTCCCTGAGTCTCTGTGAGCCCTTCTCTTTCCTTCTAGTAGAATTTTCACTCAGCCATCTTTCCTGTGGTTCTGGATGATGTCCATTCTGTCTTTTAGTTGTAGTTTTGAAATGGTTGTGTGAGGCAACAGTTTAGGTGATTGCCTATGCCACCATCTTGGTTTCTCTCCTCCTCATTTTTTGCTCTCACAGGAGTGCACTGGCACTGAGACACACTAGGGCTGAGGCTGATGCCTTGGGCAGGTGGTGGTGGGGGGATGCTGTCCCAGGTTCACAGGTGGAATGTATATGGCCCTGGGCCCATACTGTGGTCTTGGCAGTAGGGGATCACAGTCAGAGGCTTGCCTGTAGGATGCACAGGGCTGGGAAGAATGCAGAGGGCTTGGTGGATGGAGACTCATTGGCAGGAGCATTGTGCCTGAGCTGGCTGGAGTGGGGACCTACAGGAGCCCACATATGAGGAGGTTGGAGTCACAGTGTCTGCAGAGGCTGTAGCAGGTCTTTTGTTGGTGTGGCTATAGTGTTCGGGTGGTGTCTAAGACCAGTATGGGTGGTGGTGAGGCTGGGATTCTAGTCTAGAGCTGTGGTTATAGTAATACAATTGCCAGAACAAAGTCTGAAAAGGAATAAATAACCCATTAGATCTCTCTTTTTTTAAAAAAAAATTATTGATTTTTTTACAGAGAGGGAGAGAGACTGATAGAGAGTTAGAAACATTGATGAGAGAGAAACATTGTTCAGCTGCCTCCTGCAACCCCCTACTGGGGATGTGCCCACAACCAAGGTACATACCCTTGATTGAAATCGAACCTGGGACCTTTCAGTCTGCAGGCTGATGGTCTATCCACTGAGCCAAACCGGTTTGGGCTCATTAGATCTCTTGATGGTGACTCCCAATGGCCAAACCCAGCTAGAAGTCTCCAGAGAGCTGCCTCTGAAAACCTAAAGTGTGTGTGTGTGTGTGTGTGTGTGTGTGTGTGTGTGTGTGTGGAGGTGGAGTAAAAATTATTTTGGGATATACATCCACTCACTATATCATTGAGGTTCAACAGGAACAAATGGTAATCTCTAGTTAAAATAATTCATCAAGAATTCATTTACAAGTTATTTACAAAAGTGAGAGCAGGACACAGGGGAACTGCAAAGGATAGTGCAGTGTTATGGAGTTAATAGCAGTTGGAGCTGTTACTTAGGATATGGTGCGATTTCCAATGTGTGAGGCTTCACCTCCACACCACTAAGCAATTCTCAGATATAGCTGGGTATCCTACAATTTAACTCAATTCTGACACTATCTGTCCAGATACAGCATCAAATCCAATACTGCTCAGTCCCCAACAATATCCTTCACTTCAGATGCCATTTTCAAGTCCATGTTTTTACCTGTGTTTTTTTTTTTACTGACTAGTTCTAGAATAGAGGTTCTCAAGACCCATTCCTTGGTTTGATTAATTCGCTAGAATAGCTCACAGGATTCAAGAAATCAGTTTATTCATTAATCACAGGTTTAGCATAAACATTATTAAAGGATGCAAATCAAGATGAGAGATACATAGGATGAGGTTCTAAACAAAGGAGCTTCTGTCCCTATGGAATTTGGAGCCTGGCACCATGGCAGGTTTAAGCACTCTGGTTCTCTGGCTAGAAGCTCTCTTACCCCATCCTTTGGGTTTTTGTGGAGGCTTCATTATATAGTATGCTTGCTGAAATCATTGGTCATTGGAGATTGAACTAAATTTACAGGCCTTCTCCTTTCCCAGCAGGTCAAGCCTCCCATCATTTGGTTGGCTAATGAATAGTCAATTCATTAGCACAACAAAAGATACCTTTATTCATTAGCACAACCAAAGATAACTTTATTTTTCTCAATAATTCAGGGATTCCAAGGGTTTTAGGAGTACTCTGTCAGAACAGAGGAAGACCAAATATATATTTCTTATTATAAATCACAATATCACATACCACCTAGTACCAAAGAGACCAGGGGAGAATGTTGATATCAGAACCCAGAAGAGAGTGTGTGTAGAGGAGGCGGCTCAGTGAGCTTGGTGAAAAAACACAACCAGCCTAAAGGAGGGTTAGGGAAGTAAATACCCTGACGTCCCCTTTTTTCCACCTTCCAGACTCTCAGAAGGGCTTCCTATTGACCAATTTAACAAATATTTGAGTGCAAGTCATGTACCAAGATCTGTTCTAAATTCTGGTGGAAAGTCTCAGAAAGCTATTTCAGAAAGAACACTGGCTCTAAAGTTGGGTGGAACTGGTGTACAAGTTTGGAATGCATTTTGTTCGTAAAAGAATAGCAAAATTACAGGGTGGGGCAAGAGTGAATTTATAGTTATTTGCATGGGAAATAATACAATAATTAATGAATAAGAATAAACTGTGTTTTGCGTACTCACAACTATAAACCTACTTTTGCCTTATCCTGCATACTGACTTAAATTAGCCTTTTAATTTTTGTCAATTACCAGAAGTCTGGAAGGAAGCAGCTGCTGCCTGTGGTTCTGAGCCTGAACCATGAGGAGCCACATCTCTGCTGTGCTTCTAGCATTTCTCTCACACTCATCACTTCGTGGTGACCAGATGGCTCTGAGGGAAGAAAACTGGTGAGGGTGATGTTGGATGACGGTTTTGATGAATGAAAAGTTCTGTTTGGTGCACATAGGGTCAGGGGACTTGGTGATTCAGCACATGGGCCCTTTAGGCATTAGGGTTACAGAATTGGGTTTGAAGATAGAAGTCAGAATTGAGGAAGAGGATTGAAGGAGCAAGCAGACAGGAGGAATCTAAATTAAGAGCTTGGGAACAGTTTCTTCCTACATCTGAGAAAAATACTTTCTCTGCAAACAGGGGATAGTCTAAAGGGCAGGTGACTGCAAATGGAAAAGTTGATACATTATTAAATTGGGAGGTGAGGTCCTCTTGAAGGGGGACTAGGGCTATGCTGAGTGATTAGATGGAAACAACTAGTGCAAAAACATATGAGGGCTGTAAAAAGCTGGCTCAGCTGGTCTGTGGATTCCCAATATATTCACAGCAGCAATTCAGGACCTGGGAGTGAAAACAGGGCTAGAGGACATGGATGGCACAGGTCTGGTGATGGCCATGGAACAAAGGAGTCAGGAATGTCTATGATGACCAGGTAGAAGGAGCAGACTAGAATCCAGGCCAGGCAGGCAGGAGGAGCATTCAGGGAATCCACCCTCTATGATTAAGTCCCAGAAGCCAGGTTCCTTCTGTTCCCTTGGGGTTGTTCTCTCCCTTCAGGACCAACTGCAGGATTCCAGTGGATGGTGAGTTTTCCCAAGAGAAAATAGACAGAACAATGGAAAGCACAACCAGAAAATTGCCCAGCTTCAGGTTCTAGTAAAATTCTTGTGTAACAGAATTTTATCTACAGATCTGGATTATTTCTGAGGGGTTAACTCCAAGTCCTGCTGTACTGACATAGTCTCTTTTATTTTTATACCTTGTCTCTTATTCTTGTATTTTTAAGAGTGGGGCAATCCAAACCTCCTCTGTCTTATGGGAGGGTTTTAACTTGGAAGAACATGCTGATATCTCTGTTAAAAAGTTCCCTTCCACCTGTTCCAAGCAGCAGGGGCACTGATGCATAATCCAACCTTTTGTCACAGGATAGTCATTTACACTTCTGTGACCTTACAGAGTCACCCCTGGTTCCTAGGAAGTTCTTCAAACTCCTACAGCCCACAGGAAGTAGGGGACCAGCACACTGTGAATGATTGAAGGATGTATTGTGGATAGAGATCCAAGTCTAAGAAAAGTAGAAGGATATGACTGGGGAACACCAAGAGTGCTGACTATGAAGTCTTTCAAGTGGAAGGAGCAACACCATGAAGGTCTCTGAATTGCTGGAATCAAATGACAGCTCTTATCTCTCCCTATCTTCACCTGAGAAAAGAATTTTAATTTTTCCTTAGAAAAGAAAGATGGTTTCGCTAGTCCTAAGAATTTTAGTACTGGAAGGTCATCTACTGGCATCCAGTTCAGGCAATTCTGAAACTGCCTGGACAGCTGAATGCTTGAGTGCTCCTCACACAGTCACAGGGATGGAGTATATTATTCAGTAAAGCAGTTTATTTCTTTCTGGACAGACCTGAAACCTAGACAACTGTCTCTGACATGAGATTGTCATTTGCTTCCGTGTTGCTTTTTATTTATTTGTCCCAGTTTTATTCTCTGGTGCCTTATGAGGCAGATACTTTTCTTTCAAATAGGGTCCTTCCAATGTTTTAATATTCCTCTCAGGTTTCCACAAATACAGTACTTTCTTGCTTGAGACCAAACAGCTCCACTTCTCTAACATCCCCTTCAGTGACATGGTTTTGGGCTCTCACCATGCTGGTCTTCATGGCTCAGGTGGTCATGCAAGCATGAAGTACACAGACCTGGACACAGCATTTAGGATGTAGGGTGACCAGGATAGAAAATAGTAGGATAATTTCATCCTCTAAACTGGACACCAGGATACAACTACTACAGCCCAAGACTGCATTCATCTCTGGGATTTCAGTGTACTACCACTTAGCTGTTTTCTTCTTACGGTTTTACAACTATACATATACATAACACTCCTTTGAAGTCTTGTGCAGAATCTCATACTTCTTTCTGACCCCTTATTATTGCCAAGTGCCATGACTAGTGCTCCCATTTCCTCAACTGAGGTATTAGTTCAGTTTTGTATAGTGATATTTATTGAGTAATTGCCATGTGCCAATAATTGTATTAGATGCTAAGGTGGAAACAAAGAACACAAATGAATCAGGGTATGATTTCTATCCCAGGGCATCTTGCTGGCTGAAGAGAGAAAACACCCACCTATGTACACCATTACAATGTGATATAGGAAAAATTATAACATATAAACACATTGGTTATGGGTGCCCAGGGGAAGACCTCTTGGCCCAAATTGGAAATTCAGAAAAGGGTTCCCAGAAAAAGATGCAATTTGAATATAAGAATTAGAGAACACTAGGAAGAATGTGGAAATACAGGACAGAAAGAGCAAAGTCAAGGACACAGAAAGCCTGGTGGTGTATGGGGCACTACAAGTTATTGGGCAGTACCAGACAAGGAGGTTAAGATCACTGAAAACCTCAGTTTCCACGTTGGGCTTGACATAGTAGGCAATGGGGAGCCCTGACATTTTCAAGAAGATGGGGAAGTAATCAGATTTTTCCTTTATCACTCTCACCCCAGTAGGAAAAATGGATTTTTCAGATGCCTAATCTGGAAGCAAACAAATGACTGGAATCTTAACATGTTCAATTGCTGGAAACCAAACATTGTCTCACTAATAGAAAGATGTGGACAGGAGACCAGAAGGCTGGTTAACCTTAATTGCTGTGAAAGGTCAGACCTAATCACTCACTCTTTAGTTGAAACATTGTTAGCTGAAGCAATCTTTACCTGTTTGTTTCATGTTAATTTCTGTTCTTGTAATTTCCTGCCTAAAGGTCAAAGGTGTATCCCGTAATCTTAATAAAAGGGAGAAAAAGGCCAGAGCAAAGGGTAGTCCTTTCCACTGGAGGAAGGCTCCCACCTTGCTCCCCAATATCGCCAAATTAACACTTTTCTAGTTTCTCTTTTCATTTCCGTGTGGCCTCCTCCAGAACCCGAACCCTGAACTGGGAACCCTGAACCATGTGGGACGTGGAAAGGGGCTCCCACATTCAATCAAGCAAGAAATGTTGAGGATGTAAAAGGAGGGGACAGATCAAGCATTGTAATGGGTGTAATCGGCAGGTCTTGATTGTGGAGAACCATGAGTGACAGAGAACAACAATAACAAAAAATCCAGATTAATCCCCAGAAATGGAGTGAATGGTGAGGAGGAGGATGTGATAGCTAGCTGAGAGGGTAGAGGAGATGTATGGGGAAACATATGAGTTCAAGTTTGAACATGTGGAAATTGAATTGCTTATTAAACATGCAATTATAATGCTCAACAAATAATTGGGTTTATGCATCAGTGTTGCAGGAGAGACAAGACTGGGAGATGAGGTCTTAGTTCCTCAAGTGGGTATTAAAATCATGAGAAGAGATGAGCTAGTACAAGAGTATGTAAGGAAACAGCAAAGTATCAGGATACAACTAAGAAGTGCACCAATATTTAAGGCAAATTTACAAAAAGTTTAGCATATTTGCTTTGATTGACATAGACAAATGTGAAATCTTTGCCAACATATAAAAGTTAGTATATTTCATCTAAAAATAAAAAGTTCTAAATTATCTTAAAATCAGGATCCACTGGGCTTGCATTTGCACATAGCAACATTCTGCCAAAATTGAGTATAAGCTTCTGCTTCTATTATTTATTTTTAACTTCAACATTTTTTTTATTGTTGAAATTATTACATATGCCCCCCATTTCCTATCATTAACCCCTCTAGACCTTCCCCATCTTTCATGCCAGGTCTTTACCACCCCATTATCTGTGTCCATAGGTTATGCATGTATACATAAAAGTTCTTTGATCACCCATCCTCCCTAGCCTTTCTTCTGAGATTCCAAAATCTGTTCCATGTTTCTGTGTCTCTGGATCCATTTTGTGCATCAGTTTATTTTGTTTATTAGATTCCACATATGAATGAGATCATGTGATACTTGTCTTTCTCTGATTGGATTATTTTACTTAGCATAATACTCTCCTGCTCCCTCCATGCTGTCTCAAGGGGTAAGATATCTTTCTTATTTACTGCTTATAGTGTTCCATGGTATAAATGTATGATATATTTTTTTAACCACTCATCTACTCATGGGCACTTATGGACTGTTCCCAGATCATAGCTATTGTATATTGTGCTACTATGAACATAGGGTTTCATATATTCTTTGTGATTGGTATTTTGGGATTCTTAGGATATATTTCTAGAAATGGAATCACTGGGTCAAATGGCAGCTCCATATTTAATTTTTTGAGGAAACTCTATACTCTTTTCTACAGTGGCTGCACCAGTCTGCATTCCCACCAACAGTGTATGGGAGTTCCTTTTTCTCTACATCCTCACCACCACTTGTCATTTGTTGTTTTGTTGATTTGTGAAAGGTGTGAGGTGATACCTCATTGCCATTTTAATTTGGATCTCTCTGATGATCAATGACTTTGAGCATTTTTTCATATGTCTATTAGCCCTCTGTATGTCCTTTTTGGCTAAATGTCTATTTAGATCTTTTGCCTATTTTAAAAAAATACATAGGTTTATTGATTTCAGAGAGGAAGAGAGAGGGAGAGATAGAAAAATCAACGATTAAAGAGAATCATTGATTGGCTGCCTCCTGCATGCCCCCTACTGGGGTTTGAGCCCACAACCTGGGTATGTAACCTTGACTGGAATCGGCAGGCCATCTCTCTATCCACTGAGCCAAACTAAATAGGGCATAGGTCCTATGCCCGTTTTTCAATTGGAGTGTTCTTCCTTTTGTTAAGTTGTATATATTTCTTACATGTTTTGAATATTAATCCTTTATCAGATGTATAATTGACAAATACGGTCTCCCATAAAACAGGCTCCCTTTTCATTTTGTTAATGGTTTCTTTTGCTGTGCAGAAGCTTTTTATTTTGATGTAGTCCCATTTGTTTATGTTCTCCTTAGTGTTCTTTGCCCTATGAGATGTATCTATAAACATTCTATATGATAAAAGGCTAATATGCAAATTGTCTATTCAGGAGTTCAACCAACTGAGAGTTCAACCACTCACAATGATGTGCACTGACCACCAGGGGGTGGCGCAAAAGGTAGGAAGGCCCTGGCTGGCAGCTGGCAGTTGAGGGAAGGAAGGCCCCTATTGGCCCTGATTGCCAGCTAGGCCGAGGGACACCACTTGTGCACAAATTTTGTGCACTGGGCCTCTATTATTGCTATGAGATATGTCTAAGATTTTGTTGCCTATAATTTCTTCTAAGATTTTTATGATTTCATAACTTACATTTAAGCCTTTTATCAATTTTGAGTTTATTCTTATACATGGTATAAGTTGGTATTCTAGTTTCATCTTTTTGCTTGTGCCTATCCAATTTTCCCAGCACCATTTATTGAAGAAACTGTCCTTTGTCAAATATTAATTGAGTGTAATGGCTTGTGTTAATTTCTGGGGTCTCTGATTTGTTCCATTGGCCTCTGTGCCTGTTCTTCTGCCAGTACCAGGCTATTATGATTATGATAGCTTTGTAGTATAACTTGATATCTAGTGATTCCTCCAACTTTGTTCTTCTCTCTCAAAATTGCTATGGCTATTAAGGCTCTTTTTTTGTTCCACATAAATTTTTGGAGTATTTGTTCTAGATCTGTGAAATATGATGCTGATATTTTGAGAGGGAATGCATTGAATTGATAGATTGCCTTGAGTAGCATGGATATTTTAATGATGTTAATTCTACCAATCCACAAACATGGTATCTTCTTCCACTTGCTTATATCTTCCTCTATCTCTTTTATTCAAAGTTCTGAAATTTTCTGAGTACAAATCATTACTTTGTTGGTTCAGTTTATTCCAAAGTTATATATTTTTGTTGTTGTTGTGATGGTAAATGGGATTGTTTATTTAGTTGCTCATTCTGAGAATTCATTATTGTTGTTTAAAAAACCACTGGTTTGGTGGTGTTGATTTTGTATTCTGCTACATTGCTGAATGCACTTATTAAATCTATTAGTTTTTGGTGTAGTTTTTTGGGTTACCTACGTACAGTAAATATCATGTCATCAGTGAATAATGAGAACTTTACTTCTTCCTTTCCAATTTGGATGGTTATTATTTCTTCTTCTTTTATTGCTCTAGCTAGGTATTCCATTCTTGTTCCTGTTCTTAGGGGAAATGGGTTTAGATTTTACTCATTGAGTATGATGTTGGCTGTAGGTTTGTCATATAGGGCTTTTATTATGTTGAGGTATGATCCTTATGTTCCAACTTTGCTGAGAGTTTTTATCAAGAAATGATGTTGGATTTTGTCCAATGCTTTTTCTGCATCAATTGATATGACTATGTGATTTTTGTCTCTCAGTTTGTTTATGTGATGTATCACATTTACTGATTTGTGGATAGTGTACCATCCTTGCATCCCTGGAATAAATCCCACTTGGTCATGGAATATAATCTTTCTAATGTATTGTTGAATCTGATTTTCTAGAATTTTGTTGAGGATTTTAGCATCTGTGTTCATCAAGGATATTGGCCTTAGGTTCCCCCTCTCTCTCTCTCTCTCTCTCTCTGTGTGTGTGTGTGTGTGTGTGTGTGTGTGTGTGTGTGTGTGTGTGTCTTTAGGGTAATGCTGGCTTCATAGAAAGAGCTTGGAAGTATGGCTTCCTATTGAATTTTTTGGAATAGTCTGAGGAGGATAATTTTAGTTCTTCTTTGAATGCTTGGTAGAAATCCCCTGTAAAGGAATCTGGACCAGAGCTTTTGTTTTCTGGAATATTTTTGACCACTGTTTCAATTTCTTTGGGAGTTATTGGCCTATAGAGGTTTTATTCTTCTTCGTGGTAGAATTTTGGGAGCTTATATTTTTTATTTTATTTCCATTTTATTAATGTATTACATGTACGCATATCTTCCCATTTCCCCACCTCCCTCCCAGGCACACCCCAACCCCCCCAGTATCTTGTGTTCATTGGTTATGCTTATATGCATGCATACAAGTCCTTTGGTTGATCTCTTATTTACCCCACTTCTCCCTAACCTTCCTACTATAATTTGACAGTCTGTTTAATGCTTTATTGCCTCTGTATCTATCCTTTTGTTCATCAGTTTATAATGTTCTTTATTATCCACAAATGAGTGAAATCATGTGGTGTTTCTCCTTCATTGCCTGGCTTATTTCACTTATCATAAGGCTCTCCAGTTCCATCCAGGTTGCTTCAAATGGTAAGAATTCCTTCTTTTTTATGGCAGCATAGAATTCCTTTGTGTAAATGTACCATAGTATTCTGATCCACTCATCTGCTGACAGGCACCTAGGCTGTTTCCAAATTGTAGCTATTGTAAATTATGCTGCTATGAACATAGGGGTGCATAAATCCTTTCTGATTGGTGTTTCTAGTTTCTTAGGATATATTCCGAAGACTGGGATTACTGGGTCAAATGGAAGTTCGATTTTTAGCTTTTGGAGGAAACTCCATATTGTTCTTCAGAGTAGCCTCACCAGTCTGCATTGCCACCAACAGTGCACAAGGGTTCCTTTTTCTCTGCATCCTCACCAACACTTGTCATTTGTTGATTTGTTGATGATTGCCATTCTGACAGGTGTGAGATGGTATTGCATTGTTGTTTTGATTTGCATCTCTCGAATAATTAGTGACTGTGAGCATATTTTCATGTGTTTCTTGGCCTTCCTTCTGTTGTCTTTTGAAAAGTATCTATTTAGGTCCATTGCCCATTCTTTATTGGATCATTTATCTTTCTTTTCTTAAGTTGTATAAGTTGACTGTAGATGTTGGAGATTAAACCTTTATCAGTGATAATATTTGCAAATATGTTCTCCCATACAGTGGTCTTTCTTATTGTTTAGTTGATGGTTTCTTTTGCTGTGAAAAAGCTTTTTATTTTGATATAGTCCTATTTGTTTATTTTTTCTTTAGTTTCCATAGCCCTGGGAGAAGTATCAGTGAAGAAGTTTCTTTGGCATATGTCTGAGATTGTGCTGCCTGTGGATTCTGATAGTATTTTTATGGTTTCCCATCTTATGTTTAAGTCCTGTATCAATTTGGAGTTTATTTTTGTGTAGAGTATAATTTGGTGGTCCAGTTTCATTTTTTTTGCATGTATCTGTACAAGTTTACCAAAACCATTTGTTGAAGAGACTGTCTTGACTCTATTGTTGTTTATGCCTCCTTTGTCAAATATTAATTGAGCATGGTGGTTTGGGTGGATATCTGGATTCTCTATTCTATTCTATTGGTCTATGTGTCTGTTCTTGTGCCAGTCCCAGGCTCTTTTGAGAACAGTTGCTTTGTAATATAGCTTGAGATCTGGTATTGAGATATTCCCTACTTGATTCTTTTTTCTCAGGATTGCTGTGGCTATTTGGGTCTTTTTTGATTCAGATGAATCTTTGGAGAGTTCTTCCTAGGTCTGTGAAATACGTCGTTGGTATTTTAATGGGTAGTGCATTGAATCTATAGATTGCTTTGGGTAGTATGGACATTTTAATGATGTTGATTCTTCCAATCCATGAGCATGGTATGCTCTTCCATCTGTTTACGTCTTCCTTTATCTCTTTTATCAGCATCTTGGAGTTTTCTGTGTATAGGTCTTTTACCTCCTTAGTTAGGTTTATTCCTAGGTATCTTAATTTTTTTGATGTGATAGTAAGTGAGATTGCTTTTTTAGTCTCTCTTTCTGTAATTTCACTATTAGTTTATAGAAATGCCATAGATTTCTTGGCACTAATTTTGTATCTTGCTACATTGCTGAATTCATTTATTAAGTCAATTAGTTTTTGGATGGAGTCCTTTGGGTTTTTTTATGTACAGTATCATGTCATCTGCAAATAAGGACAACTTTACTTCTTCTTTTCCAATTTGGATGCCTTTTATTTCTTCTTCTTGTCTAATTGCAATAGCTAAAACTTCCAGTACTATGTCAAACAGGAGTGATGAGAGTGGGCATCCCTGTCTTGTTCCTGTTCTTAGGGAAATGGTTTTAGTTTTTGCCCATTGAGTATGATGTTAGCTGTGGGTTTGTCATATATGGCTTTATAATGTAGAGGTATGACCCTTCTAATCCCACCTTGCTGAGAGTTTTTATCAAGAAAGGGTGTTGGATTTTGTCAAATGCTTTTTCTGTATCAATTGATATGACCATGTCATTTTTATCTCTCAATTTGTTTATGTGACGTATCATGTTTATTGATTTGCATATATTTAACATTCCTGGGATGAATCCTACTTGGTCATGGTGTATCATCTTTCTGATGTACTGCTGGATCCGATTTGCTGGAAATTTGTTGCGGATTTTGGCATCTATGTCCATGAGCGATATTGGCCTGTGATTCTCTTTCATTGTGTTGTCTTTATCTGGTTTTGGTATTAGGGTGATGCTGGCTTCATAGAAGGTGTTTGGAAGTGTTCCTTCTTCTTGAATATTTTTGAATAATCTGAGGAGGATAGGCTTTAATTCTTCCTTGAATGTTTGGTAAAACTCTCCTGTGTATCCATCTGGTCCCGGGCTTTTGTTTGATGGAACCTTTTTGATGACTGCTTATATTTATTCCATAGTTACTGGCCTATTGAGATGTTTATATTCTTCCTGATTGAGTTTTGGAAGGTTATATTTTTCTAGGAATATGTCTATTTTCTTGAGATTGTCGATTTTGTTGGAATAGAGTTGTTCATAGTATCTTTTAATAATCCTTTGTATTTCGGAGGAGTCTGTTATTATTTCTCCTGTTTTTTTTTTTTCTGTTTTTGTTTACAGTGGTACCTCGAGATACAAGTATAATTCATTCCGTAACCTTGAGGGGTGGGAAACTATGAGACGCTCGAGTCTCGGTAAACTGGTGGGTCTTGTGCAGCCGGCTGTTCCGAGCAATTACTCCTATCTCAAATGTTGCTCGTATTTCAAAGCAAAAATCGCTCACTCGACGGCTCATATCTCAAAAATCTCGTATGTTAGGGCACTCGTATCTCGAGGTGCCACTGTATTTGGGTCTTCTCTCTTTGCTTCTTGGTGAGCTTGGCTAGAGGTCTATCAATCTTGTTTATCCTTTCAAAGAACCAGCTCTTGGTTTTGTTGATCTTTTCAATTGTTTCTTTGGTCTCTATATTGTTTACCTCTGCTCTGATCTTTACTATTTCCATCCTTCTGCTTACATTTGGATTTTCTTTTTGCTGTCTTTCTAGCTCTTTGAGTTGTAGAATTAGATAATTTATTACCATTGTTTCTTGTTGTTTTTTTTCTTTTGTTTTGTTTTTTTGCAGTAGAGCTATGAACTTCCCTCTCAAGACTGCTTTCACTGTGTCCTATACATTTTTTATTGTTGTGTTGTTATTGTCATTTGTTGCCATGATGTTTTTATTTCTTCCTTGATCTCTCTGGTTACCCAGTCATTGTTTAATAGCATACTGTTTAGTGTCCATGTATATGATTTCTTTCTATTGTTTTTATTGTAGTTGATTTCTAGTTTTATGCCACCATGATCTGAGAAGATGCTTGATATAATTTCTATCTTCTTGAATTTGAAGAGACTTTGCCTATGACCAAACATATGGTCTATCCTTGAAATTGACCCATGTGCACTTGAGAAGAATATATATTCTGTGGCTTTGGGATGAAATGTTCTGAAAATGTCAATTAATTCCATCTGGTCTAGTGAGTCATTTAGGATTGATGCTTCTTTGCTGATTTTTTTGTTTAGAGGACTTATCCAGTGGTGACAGTGGGGTACTAAAGTCTCCTACTATGATTGTATTGCTGTCAATCTCTCCCTTGATATCCTCCAGGAGTTGTTTTATGTATTTAGATGCTCCCTGTACTAGATGCGTATATGTTAACCAGAGTAATTTCTTCTTTTTGGATTGCTCCATTAGTATTATGAAGTGGCCTTCCATAACTTTTGTTATGTCCTTTACTTTGAGATCTAATTTATCTCATATAAGTATTGCTACTCCAGCTTTTTTTTTTTTCATTTCCTTTTCTCTGCAAAACTGTTTTCCATCCCTTCACCCTCAGTCTGAGTGCGTGTTTTTCTCTGAGATGGGTTTCTTGTAGACAACAGTTATATTGGAGCATTTAATTCTTTTATATTTAATGTTATTATTGGTAGGTACTTTTTTGTTGCCATTTTTATTCTTTACCCCTGTGTTCCTTCTTCGCTTCCTATTTCTTTTTTTTAAAGTAGACCTTTTAGCATTTCTTGCATTGCTGGTTTGGTGGTTATAAATTCCCTTAGTCATTTTTTTGTCTGAGAAACTCCTGATTTCACTTTCAATTTTGATTGATAGTCTTGCTGTGTACAGTATTCTTGGATTCAGACCCTTCTTTTGCATGACTTTGTGTATTTCATTTCATTCCCTTCTGGCCTGATGAGTTTCTGTTGTGAAATTAGTCACTAGTCTGATGGGGGTTCCTTTGTAGGTAACTTTCTGTTTGTCTCTGGCTGCTTTTAAAATTCTTATTTTGTCATTGGTGTTTGCCAATTTAATTATAATGTACCTTGGTGTTGGTCTTTTGGATATCATTTTGCTTGGGACTCTGTGAGCCTCTTGGATTTGTTTTGTTTTTTAATTTTTATTTTAATAAATATTTATTGTTCAGATTATAACAGTTGTTCCTTTTTTTCCTCCATAGCTCCCTTCCACCTTGCTCCCACCCCACCCTCTGTCCTTAACCCCACCCCCACATTGTCCTCATCCATAGGTGTATGATTTTTGTCCAGTCTCTCTCTGCATCCCCCTCACCTCTTTCACCCTGAGAATTATCAGTTCACTCCCTCTCTATGTCCCCTATTATATTCACCAGTTTTTCCTGATCATCAGATTTTTTATTAACTTGATTTTTAGATTCACTTGTTGATAGATATGTATTTGTTGTTCATAATTTTTACCTTTACCATTTTCTTTTTCTTCCTCTTCTTAAAGAATACCTTTCAGCATTTCATATAATAAATACTGGTTTGGTGCTGATGAACTCCTTTAGCTTTTTTTTTTTTTTTTAATCTGTGAAACTCTTTATCTGCCCTTCAATTCTGAATGATAGCTTTGCTGGGTAGAGTTATCTTGGTTGTAGGTTCTTGCTCAGTTTCTACTCTTTTTGGGACCCCTATTATGTAGATGTTGTTTTGTTTTATATGATCCCAAAGTTCCCTTAGGCTCTCCTCTTGTTTTTTAATTTTATTTTTCTAGAAGTTGCTGTACTTGGGTATTTTTTCCTACCTTGTCTTCTATCTCACTGATGTGGTTCTCTGCTTTTTCTAGTATACTTTTGATTTTTTTCTATTGAGTTTTTTACAGCTGTGATGTTATTTTTCATTTCTTTTTTATTCTTCTTCATTTCCTATTGGTTCTTATTATATTGTTGAATTTGTCTTCCATTCTTTTCAGCCATCTATGACCATTTCTCTGAATTCTTTCTCTGGCAAGTTGCTTGTTTCCATTTCATTTATTTCCTTTACTGGTGATGCCTGCTTTTCTTTCATATGTGGGCTGTTTCTTTATCTGCCCATGGTCTCTCTTTTATGGGTGTCTGGTTATGTAGTTCTCTCTCTCTGCATTGATTTAAAGGCACAAAAACAATACAACCAGGTACAATGAACCAGGAACTGAACAGAGATGTATTCACAATATTAATAGCCAGAAATAAAGGTGACCACCAGAGAGAAACAAATTAGGGGATATGAGAGAATGAACAAGTAAGACAAGAAGTAAAAGAAAAGAAAAGGAGAAAAAAGAAAAAAAAAGAAGTGCCAAATGAAATTGGGAGAAGGGAGAAAAAAGAAAAAAGAAAAAGAAAAAAGTAAGAAATAAAAGAAAGAGAGTAAGAAAGAAAAGGAGAAATTATATATATATGGGGAGAAAACTACAATAGAACAGCACTAATCCCAACAAATTCCAGCAACAAACTCCTGGAAGTTAATGCAAACTACAAACAACAACTAATATCAAGAGAGGTGGGGGAAAATATAAGTAAAAAACAAACACAAACAAAGCAAACAAAAAACAAAACAAAATATAAAGAATAAGCAAAACAATATCGTAAAAAGTTTAAAAAATTAATATAATCAACATTCAAGCAAACAACAAAAAAGGACACAGAGAAAAACAATTTTGGATAGTGAAGACAGAGAAGAGAGAGGTGTCTATGGACTTGGAGTAGGTGATTGGAAATTAGATAGGTAAGTGAGGTGAAATTTCAATAGGGGATAAAAAGAAAGAATAGGAAAAATCTACAGTAGGAAACAGGTAAGAGAAACAGGACAACAAAAAGGGGAAAGTTAGGAAGAGAGTGATGGCTTAAAGAGTAAAATGATAGAGTAAAATGATGCTAAAGGAAAGATGAAATTAAAGTGTAGAACTCTAATCCCAAAGTAAAGTAAAGAGAAAATAAAATGACACCTTCTTTTTTCAAAAAAATAAAATAGTAGTAGTAATAATTTTACTGATTGAAAATAAATATATAATTAAAAAGGTAAAATCAAGTGAGGTAAAAAGAAAAAAATAGTTTCTTAAGTAAAAGATGAAAAAATAGAAAATAACAAAATAGAAAAAAAATAGAATGTGATGTAGTCAAGAAAAAAATAGAATGTGCTGTAGTCAAGGTCATTCACTTACTCTATTGATCTGTTTGGCACGCCTATTTCCCAGTTGGATCAATATTGCAGTTCCCTACATTCCACTAGTTTTTAAGCCAGCAGTGTGTCTTAATCTCTTTATTCTTTTGTGATTACATAAGAATCAATTTGTGAGTCAGCCCCTGGGTGGCAGTGTTCCGAGACTGACCTCTGAGACTATAGTTCCTCTCTAGCCTGTGCTTAGATCCTGCTTTCTCTGTGGTACTTAATACCGGTTTGTGGGAATGGGTTGGCCCAGAGCTGGTTCTCTGAAGGTCACTCCCTGCTCTGATCCCCAGGTTCCAGAAAAACAACTTTCCCCTGCAGTCTCCCAGGGTGTCCCCAACTGGGTGATCCCTTGTATTGGGCTTAGCAATCAGAAGCAAGCATCTAAAGAGGAAGGATCGAAAGTCTGCGCAATCCCCTTTCCCACTCCTATCCAAGCAGCTGGCACACTTTAATAACTCCCAGGCTGTTTTTCTGCATTAGATTAAAATGGGCTACTTTCTAAAGATCATCCCTGTTAACAGCTCTGATGACCTCCTTCTTCATTTGCAGATCACACCCTGCCCAACAGCCACAAATTTCTCTAGGTGCAGATTTCCCCCAGTCCCCCACCTTCCAGTGTGCACCTTTCTGTTCTGTGGGACCAGAGATCTCACCTTATCCCAGGCAAATTCTGACCTTTCTGTGTGGCGTATGGAGCTCCTCTGAATCCCAGTGTTTGTGCCAATCGGGGACCAGTGTTCTGGGGTTTACTGCTGTTCAGTGGGTGCTGCAGCTGTAGATTTTCAGGCTTCTGTAAATATCCACTTTCCTCTTCAAGATGGTGTAGTCTCTGTGTCAGAGCTGGCAGCTCAAGGAAAAAAACCAGCAACAGCAGTGGGGGCTACCCAGTCAGGGGAGCCCCATCCAGCAGTTTCCCACCTTCTTCTGGAGTATAATATCCCTTAAATTGCCAACAAACACTCCCAATTCGACCCTTACCTGTTCTCTCTATCTGTTCAGGGTCAAGGCTCCAGATATATCTGTCTTTTCCACCACCATTTTTCTTCCTCTAAATCCATTTTTGAAACCAAAATTTGAGCTAAGAGATGAGTGCTTTTCTGAGAAGCATGACCAAAAAAAAAAAAAAAAAAAAAAAGACTTTCGTTCTGACTTTCATTCTGTAAAACTCCAAGGGCTGAAGCAGCCCTCAGTGGCTGGGTCCCAAGCAGAAGCCATGATGTGCTAAGTTCAGCGAGACCAAAGCACAGTGTAGAAAGAGCTTCATGCAGACCTGAAGGAAATATGTGGGCTGGGACAGTGAGCAAACACTGTAGCGGAAATTAGTAGAATATCTAGCAGGGTAGAGGTCTAAATTATGATTATATTGATTTATACAAATAAAAGAAATAAACTTTTGCACCTCTTAACTTAAGGACTAATACAGGAGGAGAGAGAAAATGGAGGCGGAGTAAACAGATGCGTCTGGAGCTTTGTCGCTGGGCAGAAGGAGAGAGAGCGGCTGAGAGTCACACTGGGAGTGTTTGGTGGCAAGTTAAGAGTCAGTTATCCTCCAGGAGAAGGCTGGGAACTCCTGGACAGGGCTCTCCCAGCCGGGGACCCAGAGCACGGCTTTCCAGGCAGCGTGGACGCATGGGCGGGGGATTCGGAGATCCACGCAGCGCTAGGAAGGGTCAGATTTCGCCCGGGTCAGGGTGAGGTCTCCTACCCCCACACAATAGAGAGGCATACGCCTTGGGAGCCTGGCTGCGGGAAAGCTGCCTCTGGAGAGGTCCCCAGAGGTGGTCAGGGCCTGATCCCTAAGTGTAGAGGCAAACCCTCTGAGCTGTTGAGAGAGGAGAGCTCTGGAAAACGACTCCTTTTTTTTTTTTTTTTTTTCTGGGGCAGAAGGAAAGCCTGGGATTTAGTGCAGCTTCCCGGCTGCAAAACCCCCACAAACTGGCTTTGAGAACCACAGAGTAGCGGGATATGAGCACAGCCTAGAGAGGTCCCCTGCTTTGTCTCAGAGATCAATTCTGAAACACTGCCACCCAGTGGATGACACACAGAATAATAGTGGAAGTAAAGGAGCATCCTAATTTTTTTTCTTTTTTTCTTTTCTTTTTTTTTATTTTATTTTTCATTTTCACATATTTTAATTAAAAGACTATTTTTTTCTTTCCACATCAATTGATTTTTCCTTTTTAACTATTACATTTTTGTTTTAAACTAGTATTATTATTTAATATTAGTACTTTACCTTTTTGGAAAAAAAAAGTGTCATTTTGTTTTCTATTTATTTTATTTCGGGATTAGAGTTCTACATTCTATTTTCATCTTTCCTTTAGCATAATATTACTCCAACTCAACTCTACCTTTATGC
>PVJN01027442.1:0-27310 GCA_004026805.1 Lasiurus borealis
AGAGAGAGAGAGAGAGAGAGAGAGAGAGAGAGAGAAATTTCAATGATGAAATAATCATTGATCTGCTGCCCAGGCATGTGCCTTTGACCAGAATTGAACTCAGGACTCTTCAGTCCACAGATAGATGCTCTATTCACAGCAAAACTGGCTAGGGTTGAAACTTATTTTTAAAGAACATTTACTTGCCTAGAAAAATACAACCTAATGGTTAAAGTTAAAGATCAGATTATAAGACTGAATATCTAGTAATACCTCAATATTGAGCTATCCCCTGTGTCGGTGTGGTCCAGAATAAAACAGGGCTCTACCTTTGGTGATGTTAAATAAGACTTTAAAGTTCTTTTTATACTTTTATGGATTTTACACTTTGCATATTATATTTATACTTTTTAAATTTATACTTTACACTTTTAGATACTTACTCCATACCTCTTTTACATTTTTAGGCTTTTCTAAATTTTTATAATAAATATGTATTAGTTCTTTAATGAGAATGTTCTTTTTAAGTGAAGAGATGTCAGTACATGGAGGTTGATAAAAGAGCAATATGCAAATTGACCATACCTCTGCTATACCCACAAGCCATGCCCACCAGCCTATCAGGAGAGAGTATGCAAATTAACCCAACAAGCTGGCTATAGCCACAGAGAGAGCAGGAGGGAGGCTTGGGTTCCTCCAGCAATGGAGGAAGCCAAGTTTTCCACACACTCTTGCTGGCCCAGGCCTCTGCTTAAGGCTACAAAGTTTTAATTATAGAAGATAAATAAATTCCAAAAGAAATGGCTGCTGCCAAGGAGCAAGCAGAAGGCTTGGCTCTGCTTCAGGCTACAAAGTTTCAATTGTAGAAGATAAATAAATCCCAGATACCAGGGCCTCTACTTGGGTCACCAGAGGGGCATAGCTAGCCTGCAAACCACCACAGGCCCCTCACCCAGGCAGACCCATGCCCCAAGGGAACCCCACCCTGATCCAGGATACCCTTCAGGGCAAACCAGCTGGCCCCCACCCATGTACCAGGCCTCTATCCTATCTAATAAAAAAGTAATATGCAAATTGACTGTCACTCCAACACACAAGATGACTGCCCCTATGTGGTCAAAGATCCTGCCCCCAGGTAGACACAAGATGGCCAGCAGGAAAGGAGAGTTGGGGAGACCCAGGCATGAAGGTGAGAGCAGTTGAGGGGGACCAGGCCTGCAAGGGAAGTAAGTTAGAGGCAAACAGGCTGGCAGGGGAGCAGTTATTAATCAATCAGGCTGGAAGGGGAGTGGTCAGGCTGGCAGGCAGAAGTGGTTAGGGGTAATGAGAAAGGCAGGCAGGTGAGCAGTTGGGAGCCAGCAATCCTGGATTGTGAGAGAGATGTCAGACTGCCTGTTTAGGCCCTATCCTACCTAGGGTCCCAGATTGGAGAGTATGCAGAATGGGCTGAAGAACATCCTCCCATGCAGAATAAATGTATTCTGGTCATAAAATCAACCAGCACACATGTCATGTCAGTACTAAAAGACATTTTAAAGATCACCTGGTCCAATTCCTTTATTTCATAGATGAGAAGAACTGAAACTGAAGCTCATAGAGCCATTTATTTTACTTTCAGGAGAAAGAAAGAAAAAAGAAATTCTATTAAATAAGCAATTCTCTCTTACAGCTGACATGATCTAAATCCCATGTTTCCTGACTACTTCCTCTGCCTATCCACACACTGTGACCCTTCCACCCCATCTTTCACCTCCTGACTCCACCCTGCCCAGCCTCTCACCACGACTCCCATCACCTTACCACTTGTTGTACAGTCCGTGTCACTGACAGAAATTCCCTGGACTCCTTCTGTCGGTATTCAGGAAGAAACTCAATGTTGGTGATGCGAAACATTCCAACAAAGTAAAAAGCATCTTTGCTTTCTGTCTTACCTATAAGACAAAAGAAAAGGCAGATAGGGGGCTTTCTCATATGTGTGATAATGAAGCAATGTCTGATCTATGCCAGTATCAGATTCCTGAAATTATTTTATTTTAGGCAACTATGTATTCTACTTGTTCACATCTTGGGGAGTTCTAAATGTAATTAATAACATCTCTTCCATCAGCAGTAAATCACCATATCCCTCAGGATACTCTATTCTATCAGCTTCTGACAAGTACTTAAGAACAATATTAAAAGGTAAAAGATATACCTCTTAGAGAGTCTACATGTCATAGAGTCAGTAAGGGGCCAAAGAGAATATATACTAATTTTTTGGATCCCTAGTCTGTAGAAGGTAAGGAGATAAGAAATGTATACAGTCAAGCTCTGAAGAGAAGTGAGCATAGCGGGAGAAGAGGGGTGGACCCCCCAATGGTCCTTCACTGAGCCCCTAACCTCTTGTACTCTGTCTGACTTTGGCTGATGCCCAGGGTGCTGGACTGTCCTCAGTTCTGTGAGGTGCAGGGATAATTCATCCTTTTGATAAGCCACTGTGATCCTCATCCCAGTGTCAGATCACCTTTTCTCAAACACTTTCCCTGTGAGGTCCATGGCTTTGGGCATCAGGCCTGCCCAGAAACAGGCAAAGATACAACTGTGTCTGAGTTGTCTTCAGACAACAGGTAAAGGCACTACTGTTGTTTGAGAATGGCTTGGGGAAATAAGGGTTTTCTTTCTGTCTTTTTCTGTTGTTGCTGTTTTTACCAAGGACTTCCTGCTATATGGCCACATCCCCCAGACCAGTGGTTGGCAAACCATGGCTCATGAGCCACATGTGGCTCACAAACCACAGTTTGCCACTCCACTCTGTTGACTAATGAGTTTTCCAACCACTGCCATATACTATCCTTTACCTCTTTGCACACAATATGCCACAATTGCCTGATCTTCACAGCTTCCAACCTCACGGTAACATTTAGTCTAGACCAGTGGTTGGCAAACTCATTAGTCAACAGAGCTGCAGTGGTAATCTCTTTCCTGTGGTACCAGCCCCACTGTATCATAACTTCAGTCTGGATGGCTGTCTAGAGGAACAGGACCTTCTTTTTGTTTCTCAAGTCCTAATATAGAGTAGACAGTACCTGACGTAGCTTCGAAGCTCAATAAATATGTGTGGGGAAAAAAGGGAAAGAAAAGGGCTAGAGCAAGAGCACAGGGAAATGCTAAATATCTGATAGTCATTAAAAAGATGGTGTATTGCCAAGACCGGTTTGGCCCAGTGGATAGAGCATCGGCCCTCGGACTAAAAGATCCCAGGTTAGATTCTGATCGGGGGCATGTACCTTGCTTGCGGGCACATCTCCAGTATGGGGTGTGCAGGAGGCGGCTGATTGATGTCTCCCTCTCATCGATGTTTCTGTCTCTCTTTCCCTCTCCCTTCCTCTCTGTGAAAAATCAATAAAATATATTAAAAAAAAAAGATGGTGCATGAATATTTTTTTAAATATATTTTATTGATTTTTTACAGAGAGGAAGGGAGAGGAATAGAAAGTCAGAAACATCGATGAGATATAGACATCTATCATCCGCCTCCTGTACATCCCCTATTGGAGTTGTGCCCGCAAGCAAGGTACATGCCCCCGACCGGAATCGAACCTGAGACCTTTCAGTCCGCAGGCCTACACTCCATCCACTGAGCCAAACTGGTCTTGGCATGAATATTATGTGAACTGAAATAAGTTTGGTGAAAAAAGAACAATAACCATATGATTTTACTCATATGTGGGACATAAAACAAACAGCAACAAATGAACAAACTTGCAAACTCATAGACAGAGAACAGTATGGTAGTTGCCAGAGGAGAAGGGTGTGGAAGAAGGTTGAAAAGAGTAAAGAGGGTCAATTATATGTTGATGGAAGGGCTAGACCTTGGATGGTACACTTAGTGGAATATTGAGATGATACAGGATTGTACATCTGAAACTTATATAATGTTATTAACATGTGTTTCTTCATTAAATTTAATTTTTTTTAAAAAGATACAACTTGGCTGAGTGTTAAGAAGCAGCCTCTCTTGAGTAGCCAACCCAGGTTCCCACTAGTTCCAAACAGTGTAGTGAGGCAGTGGGGAGGGGAGAGGGACACAGAGTAGGTGGCAGGAAGCCTGAGCTTCTGTCTTAGATTTGTTCTTTCAAGTTAAGTGACTTTGTAATGATCAATTTATCTCACTAGGCCTCTCATATAAAACAAAGGTTTGTTTTGTTGATAATTTTACCAGGTAAGTAATTCTTTGACTTTTTTTCCCCTTGCAGACTTTTTAAAATTTAAATGAGAGCTGTGACTTCTATCTAAAAGTTCACACATCCTCTGGTATCAGTAAGTACTCAAGAGGAAGCATAGCAACAATGTAAGGGAGATCAATTAGGCCTTGAAATGATTACATGATCAAACTTTTTAGCACAGCCCAACACACAAGACCCTGGTGGGTCTCCTGATGAGCTGTCCACTTCATTTCTCAAGGTCATTCACCACACCCAAATTTCATGTATTGAAACTAACCGCTGTTATTTGTTGAGCAGTTCTCGCTATCCATACCATTTTCCCTTTGCTCCTACCGGTCTGTCTTCCTGAAAGGATCTTCTCTGACTTTAACACAGCCAACAAACTACTTCTATACAACGTTCTTTCAAAACTTCATACAAAAGTGCTAGGGCACTGAAAACTATCAGTTGAGGACCAGAAGAGAACTGATGGGAAAGAAGTTGGTTTGTTCTGGGTTGGGGTTGTGTGTCTTTTGTGTTTTGCTTAATTGCCCATTGACTTGACTTCTCTCTCTAGTATGTAAAGACAGAGATTCTTCTTGCCTATCACCCTGTACCCAAGCCTATCACAGAGCCCTGCTCATTGTGGGTACTCCAAGAGATGTCAAATGAACTTTCAGAAACCAGTTCTTGAAGCTTTCTCTGAATTCTATCCTTGGACAAGTTGGCTGCCTCTCTTCTGTGATTATAAAGTGATTGATTAAACAAAATAAAAAAATAAATAAACTCACCCTCCTTTCAGCACTGAACTGTTTTTGAAAGTACAAAATCTATATGTGAGCTTTTTGAAGATAGGAGATGTATCAGGCATGCCTGATGTCTTGCATTATGCCACACAAATTATAGGTGGCCTGAACTGTTCAAGATAATATTAATTAATTCTTTGCCTATAAATCTTGCTTCGCAACCACATTGTAATATCCTTGATAGAACACATATCTTGTATTAAACATATTAAGATGTATAGAGTGGGAAGTTGAGCATAAGTCAACAAATTGCTGCACAGCATTGGGTCAGTATTCTCTAAGGAAGAACTTAGTTATGATTCCTGCCCAATCAATCAGATGGACAAAAATATAAAAATAGAGGAGAGAAAGGCACATGAATACAAAGAAGCTCAGAGAACTGGAATATCAGGTTGCCTAGAAACAGGCAGTGGGTGGAATGAGGAAATGAAACAGTTCAGCATTCCATTCATTTTTAAAGCTAAAAATGGACTAAATGGATTACATTTCTGAACTAGTCAACATTTGCTCCTGAGCATCCTCCTCCTCTCTCATCCTATCCCCCATCTTGCTCCTCTTGCTCACTTGTGGGAAGAGAACAGTAGTAGGAAAAGAAGAAAGGGAAAAGCAATTCTGGTTTCTTCCTCCAAAAATCTCAACAATTTCAGAAATGGTTATTAGACTAAGAAATAAGAAAATCTATCAGAAATACCCAGGGGCAGATTGGACCTGAATTTCTCCTGAACTCAGCATTTCTCCTGGGTAAGCCCTAACTCCAAAGGCAAATAGATTTTAACTCACTGATGTAGAGCCACAGAAGGGTCCAGGCTATGACTGCCAAGATGAATAAAAACACTGTGAAGAGAATTATTTTATTCTGGACATTCCAAAAGGGAGCTTTCTTCTTGGGTTGCTTCTTAAGTTGGGCTTTGTTGATAGGTTTTCTTGGTGGACGTCTCCCTGGTCTCCCTGGTCTCCCTAGTCTCCCTGGTCTCCCTGGCAGCTTTCCAGGGGCACTGACCACCTGAACTGAGATATTGGATATCTAAAAAAAAAAAAAAAGTGTATTATAAATTAGAAGTAGTCTAAAGCAAGCATGTCAAACTCATGGCCCATGGCCTACATGCAGCCCACAACAAGTATTTTTGTAGCTCAGCCAATATAACAGTATGTAAGAAACATTTTAATCAAAATTTCATAACTTAATTTTTACAATATCCTGTTATGCATAATCTATCTATATAAAATCCTAATTTGCAAATCGACTGAATTGCAGAACAACCAGAGGAACAACCAGTCTCTATGATGCACACTGACCCACCAGGGGGCAGATGGCTCAATGCAGGAGCTGCCTCCCAGCCCTCAGGTCCCAAGAGGTGGCAGTGAGGGGTGGGGCAGGCAAACAGCAGCGCAGAAAGCAGGTGTGTGAGCAGAGGCCCCCCATCGCACAGCTGCTCATCTCACAGATCAGCCCTATTCTCCTGCTAGGCCTAGGGACCCTACCCATGCACAGATTTCATGCACTGGGCCTCTAGTTATTAATAATGAACTACAACATTAGCTAATGACTGATTACTATAATTGTGTTGCATTCATTTTCCTCACATGCTTTACTCGCAGGCACACCATTTCTCTCCACTAATACTAGCAGCTAATACTTTAGTAGTTGATTGCCACATCACTAGTCTTGGATTGACTTGTTTGGTGTGCACAACAGGAAATATTTTGCTTTCAGAAAACAAGAAAAATAGGTTTATTTGTGTTACACTTATTAATTTGTGCGGTTATTCAATGTCTGGTAAGTTAATGTTCAAGAAAAAATATTAATTTTTATTAAAATGTTCTACTATTTTACGTTAATGATTACTAATTTATTTCAGCCTTTTGTATTCAGCATATCTCTATTAAAATAAACCTATGTTTCCATGAAAATTGAAGCTTTTGTTATTTTGCAGCTCACATAAACTTAAACCTTTGAGTTTGACATGTTTGGTCTAGTGTTTAAATGCTATCACTCAGTAAAAGAGAATCTTGGTGTTAAAATTCCTAAATGTGTCAGTGAACAGATTTACATAAGCATAATAAATTGACTTGCATTTAAATAGCACAATTAAAATCAGAAAACAATATAGACATTATGTGAACTCCAGGGAAATGATTCCCAGGTCCTCTCCTCAGCTCCCCGTTTTGGATAATAGATGCAGAGGATAGGCCTGAATTTCCTGGAGTGTAGACCAGAGGACCAGAAGGTCAGGAATTGATTCCTGTGTACACAGCTGTGGGGATATGTGTTTGTGTTTAACTGTTTGTATTTTATAGCTTTTCTCCCATGACCCATTTCTCCTGGGCTGAAATAGGATTAAAATAAGAGTGTAAGTTCCTGAAAGAAACGATTTATTAATTGTGGCTTCAGGGATGAGTGGGAAGAGAAAGGCATGAAGGATGATGTTGGTGGAGGGCTGTACGTAGGAAAGGATCAAAATGCTGGTTTCACAATTGTCGCACACGTATGCACTTTTATGCCAGCCGCTGCCCTGATCCATTTCCCAATCACAGACAAGAGAATGATTTAAAAGTAAAGAATGAAACAGAGGACTCAGAGAAGATTATTGGTTTTACTATATTTGTGTGCAAAGTATTACATGCTGGAGGAAAAAATACATTATTTAACTATTTCCCTTCCTTTTTTTTCCTCCTTTACCCTCTGCCATTTGATCCTGTGAATTCTTTAATAATGTATGCGAGAGTTTAGCTTCTTTGAAGGAGAGATTTATACATGTCAGGGTAACTAAACTCCAGTGATGAAATGACTTTTAACCACACATTCTCTTAAAGGCAACCATCTAGAACACCAACTCCAAAGAAATAATCTCTCTTCTGGGTTCCCCTAAGAGTTCTCTCATTCTGTTACACTCCTTTTACTCTTCCCTTCAAAGCGCCTGTCTTCCCCTCTTTAATCCTACCAATTCATGGGATAATATGCAGCCAAGAACATTCTGAATTATTCATGGCTCCCTCATTCTTTTTTTGCCAAACACCCTTGTCAACCCCTGGAGTGAATGTAGCTTATATTCCTCCTGGTGAAATTGAACTAGACCAGACCTCATTTCATGTGATGTCCTGCAGGTTTTAGGATGATGTTTCCAAAGAGAAAAAATGTTCCATGGGTTGATTACGGTGTCAAACTATTTTCAAATATTCCCCCACAGAAGTGAAAAAGAAAAACACACAGAAAGACTAGTGCATGTAGCACGGACAAGGCCAGGTTTGGGTCTTTGAGTGCAGGAACACATTAGAGGCAGTCTCAGTTAGCACTGATTAAATTTTAAAATGGAATTTGTGCAGAGATCAGTACAATTTCCCTGGAGTTTTAGAAAAACAGCTGCAAATCCATTGCCAACTATAGCACTTCAAAAACAAGCCCACATTTGTAAAATCCATTAAGTACCAGAGGAGGATAAAGTATTTCATTTTTAGTCCCTTATTTTTATAAAGCAGCATGGTCTCATTTTACTAACAAGGTCAATAATAAGTGGCACTCAAGCAACAGAGAAAGCTTCCCACGCTGTACTTACATTCACATCAGCAGGTTTGGATGAAACATCACTGTTTTCTTTGTCCATTTTTAAGTGTTCCACATGTGAACATCCAAAGGTGTCTCTCAAAGCCAGTTTTCAGCCCCTTACATTCTGTCTTGAGAAGAACTGGTCGCCGCATTCAAGCCAGCTTTCAGAGGAAAGGAATCAATTTACCTTCACCGGGTCCAGTTCAGAAACTGAAGCTGCCTCATTGCTATATAGTGAATGTTAAAGGGACCTAGCAGTCAGCATTGCACCCCAAACTAATGCTTTCTTAATGTAACACTAATATGAATCTGGCCCCCCAGAACTGAGCCTCTGGGCAAGGTTGCCTCACATGGATACAGTCTAACAACACCCAAATATTTACAAATCATTTAAATTTTTACCAGCCTCTACTAAAGAATATTAAAATATCTATAACCTTCCGCTCTACTTCTTACATATCCCCACATTCTATTGATCTTGCTTTGGAAACTTCACTCTCCAATTTAGCCCTCAATTTTCCAGCTCCCCTCTATGACAAACCCTATCAAAGAGGTTTGTTTGTTTATTTGTTTGTTTTCCTTTTTCTTTCCCTCCTCTGGCAATACTCATAAACCCAGCCTCTTTCTGATAAAAGTCTCCTGTTCCCATCTCTCCCAAGTCAACCTGAATTAAGTTCAAGCTGAGGAGAGGAAGGAAATGCTGAGGGGCATTGTCAGAATTTTCCTTAGGAGGCAGGGAAGAAAAAAGCTAGGATTGCTCATGCATTACATTTTCTTTTCTTTTCTTTTATTAATTTAATAAATCTTTATTGTTCAGATTATTACATTTGTTTCTCTTTTTTCCCTCCATAGATCCCCTCCACCCAGCTCCCACCCCTCCCTCTACCCTTACCTCCCCCCACATTGTCCTCATCCATAGGTATATGATTTTTGTCCAGTTTCTCCCTGTACCCCCTCATTCCTTTCCCCATAAGACTTGTCAGTCCACTTCCTTCCTATGCCCCTAATTCTATTATATTCACCAGTTTTTTCTGTTCATCAGATTTTTTATTCACTTGATTTTTAGATTTACTTGTTGATAGTTATATATTTGTTGTTCAAATTTTTATCTTTACCTTTTTCTTCTTCCTCTTCTTAAGGAGTACCTTTCAGCATTTCACATAATATTGGTTTGGTGTTGATGAACACTTTTAGTTTTTCTTATCTGTGAAGCTCTTTATCTGACCTTCAATTCTGAATGATAGTCTTGCTGGGTAGAGTAATCTTGTTCTACCCAGCAAAATTATGGGGGTGCCAGAAGAAGAGAGAGAGCAAGGTTCTTGCTATTCATCACTTTGAATATTTCTTGCCACTCCCATCTGTCCTGTATTAGTTTCTGTTGAGAAATCAGCTGACAATCGTAAGGGTGCTCCCTTGTAGGTAACTAGTTGTTTTTCTCTTGCTGCTTTTAATATTCTCTCTTTGTCTTTTGCTCTTGGTATTTTAATTATGATGTGTCTTGGTGTGGTCCTCTTTGGATTCCTTTTGTTTGGGGTTCTGTGCACTTCCTGGACTCGTAAGTCTATTTCTTTTTACCAGATGTGGGAAGTTTTCAGTCATTATTTCTTCAAATAGGTTTTCAGTATCTTGCTCTCTCTCTTCTTCTGACACCCCCATAATTCTGATGTTAGTATGCTTGAAGTTGTCCCAGGGGCTCCTTACAATATCTTCACATTTTTGGATTCTTTTTTCTTCTTGCCTTTCCAGTTGAGTGTTTTCTGCTTCTTTATATTTCAAATTTTTGACTTGATTCTTGCCTTCCTCTAGTCTGCTGTTAGGTCTCTGTATAATATTTTTTATTTCAGTCAGTGTATGTTTAATTTCTAATTGGTCCTTTTGCATCTCCTCTTGGGTCTCGCTAAATTTATCTATCTTTTCTAGAAAATTCTTGAAAACCTTATAACTGGGGCTTTGATCTCTATATCCAGTCTTTTGTTTTCCTCCATTTCTTTCATTTGTGATCTGTTCCTTTGTCTCCACATTTTCACTATGCTGGGAGAACTTCTGTGTTGGAATCAGCCTTATGATACAAGACTTGCAAAACTGCAAAAGCCTCTCTGTTGAGCTTGGATGGGGTGGGGTCTCAGGGCTTAGCACAAGCCTTGGCTTCCAGTCAGGCCTGCCCTATGTGGCCCCTGGATCTCAAGTGTCTCTTGGTAATCATTGCAGCCTCTCTGTGTGTACACATGCACGAACTCTGCCTCCCCTGACCTCTGGGACTCATGTGAGTATGGGTCCCCAGAGTCTCACCTGAAACTGGGGTTTAATGCAGTTAGAAGTGTGCAGTTGGGAGGCTCTGTCTCCTGCCTACTAGAGAAAGCCAGCAGCACCAGCAGCAGTCCATCTTCTCCGTGCAATGGTGTGCGCGCCCCCAGACCTCTGCCCTTTCACGGCTCTTCTAAATTTCCATGCACTCCTCCCTTTTCACAGTCCAGACTCCCTTGTCCAGAACTAGGGATCAGTGCTGTAGAATAAGGGGTTCAGTGCAGTTGGGAGTCTCCATGTCCCTTCCACCAGAGGAAGCCAGCCAGATACTTCGCCGCCCACGCTCTCCACGCATGTGTCTCCATACCTCAGCTCTTTGTAGCTCTTCTGAGTCTCCATGAGCACCTCTCTTTCCTTCTAGTTGTAGAATTTCCACTCAGCCAACTTTCCTGTAGTTCTGGATGATGTTCATTCTGTCTTTTAGTTGTAGCTTTGAAATTGTTGTGTGAGGTAGAAGTTTAGGTGTTTACATATGCTGTCATCTTGGTTTCTCCCCTCATGCATTACATATTTTGTCCTTGTGACAAGAACATGCTTCCCTGGGGGCACTGGGTGTCAATAGAAAACTAATCAACTGTCCTTTTTAAAAAAAAAAAAAACAAGCAAACAGTGTTTTTGTTGATTTGAGAGAGAGAGGAAGGGAGAAGGATAGAGTGATAGAAACATCCATGAGAGAAACATCATTGATCTGTCTCCTACATGCCCCCTACTGGAGATTGAGCCGGAAATCTGGGCATGTTACCTGACTGAGAATCAAACCAGAGATGTCTTGGTTCATGGATTAATGCTCTACCACTGAGTACCCTGGCCCCCCACTCCCCGCTTTTTAAATATTTATCCAATGATATGTTTTTATTGATTTTACAGAGGGGGAGGAAGAGACAGTGATAAAACTCCTGAAAAAAATTTATGACTGGTATAAATTTTAAACAATTGTTGCTATTAAAATTGAGCTTTAATAATATATGTAAGCTTCAAATAAGCATATTTTTATTATTCATTTTAAAATAAGTAATGGATGTCATGTAGATATATACAGAGTTTCAACTGTAATGTATGGTGTGACATTTTTATATGTAATACTTTGTGTGCAATATCTATTTTGTTAATTTGTTTTTATTAATGTAGTTATACTAAGTTGAGTAAATTGTTTACTGTGTTTTTCTAGCCATTATATAATTTATTTTATTTTATAATTATTATTGAAAATATACTCATTGTATAGAGGCAAAGGTTATTAAAAATGATTAACTCTAGATAAACAAATACATAATAAAGCATGTATAGCAAATTATAATGGTAGACTTTGGTGTAGGTATACATATTTACACTATGGAATTCTTTCAACTATATGTTTGAGACTTTTCTTTTTTCAAGTTTTTTTTTAATTTATTTAGAAAGAGAGGAAGGAATGGGGACAGAAAAATATCGATGTGAGACAAAAACATCAATCAGTTGCCTCCTATACCTACTCCAACTGAGTATACACCATGATTAGGAATCAAATCCACAACCTTCCAGTGTACAATTGATACTCCAATCAAGTGAGCCACACTGGCCAGGGCAAAACTTTTCTTGGTAAAATGCTGCAGGGTTGGGGGGATTATCACCTCCAGGAGTCAAATATTCCAGATAAGCCACTGGTATTGAGCAGCAATAAAACCTGAGGTACAAGATAGAGTCTTGGTAAGCATGCATCCATCTATGTTTTGCTTTCTCTCACATGAACATTCTGGCACAGAGCCCCTTCAATGTCAAAACATATGGCAAAGATAGTCACAACAGTCAGAAGTGGGCCGGTACTTCCTATCATAAACAGTTTGAAAGACAGTAAAGAAGTTTTTATTCCTTTTCCAGGAACAAAGTATCCTGTGCTGAGGGAAGCAGAGAGGGTGTCTACGAGCTGGCCAGCCAGATAGTGTGCAGTGACCTGAATTGAAGGAGAAATGCTTCACCATTGCATTCAGCAGTGGTCATTGAGAGTGCATAACTCATCCCAGAAGTCAATTCAACACATAAACACTCTAAATATTTCACCCTTCTGTTCCAAAGGCTAGCCCTGTGCATCTGAAGGCCCAGAGGGAAGGCCAAGACATCAATCCAGCCTGAGCAAGGTTCTGAGCCCCTGGAACAAAAGGCTGTTAGCAGTGGAGGTGACACCCCCATCCTTGTCTAACCAGAGGAAAGGCCAGCTCTACCATAACTGATAAAGTTTGCTTCTGCTACTTAGGACCCACTTTTCTCTATTATGATAAATAGCCACTGGGAGGTGTCAACTGATCTCCAGTCACCACCCAGCTCTGATGAGGGGGAATGAATCCTGAGGAATCACAAGGATTCCCAGGAGCCTGGGAAGCCAGCCAGCCATTTAACATTCTCACCCTCAGTGTTCTGCAATGAAACGACATGGCAGTGATCGTGACTTTCCTTTCCCTGCTGACTCACAAGGATCATCCTTCTAATCCTCCGGGTCACATCTCATGGGTTTTTTTTTTGAAAAAATGAAATGATAGGATGGTATCTCAGAGAACTCTTAGAACAGGACTATTGTAACATCCTCCTCTAGGCTCATTTCTCCCAGGTACATATGATCACTGGTCAAATCTTTCTAAAATAACTCTAATGTCACCTCCGTCATTGACAGGAACAGTCCAATCTCCTTTTGCTCAGTCCCCCTCATCTGACATTCAAGATCTTCCTCTGTGTGACACCAGGCTACCTTCCTGTCATATCTACTAAATTTGCTCTTTCAAATTATGCATTTTTTATCTTTATTCATCCATGTATTCAACCATACATCTATTTACTCAACTTTTATTGCATGCCTACTATGTGACAAATGCCAAATATTTTTAAAAATGAGTTAAATATATCACTACCTTTAAAAAAGCCCTCAATCTAGGAAGCAGTCATGCAAACTACTGATGACATTTTGTAAGAAGTGCTCTCAAAGAGGTGTCAAGAGGATGCCACAGAATCGTAGAGGCTGATAATAGCAGCCCTCTCTCCTCAGAATTGTGTGCCCTTAACACTGCCACCATCGTATCTGCAGCTCTTCTGCAAGTTCTTCCACCCCAGCACTCTCTTCTTTTCCTTAACTTAAAAGTTTTATTGTAGATCTCCATGAGAATTAAATGTTATAATAATTAACCAAATATCACTTTGCAATGTCTCTCAAGTTGTCTTGGTTATTTCATTTTGTCATGTGTATAGCCTATCTCCCAAAGCCTTGAAGACCATGTCCCTCCTGTATTAGCCTCTTTGATGTAATAGCCTTGAGGGGCTGGGGATGATCACCCCTTCAGGAGCTGGTTGCATCTGGGACTAGCATCCACGTATTTACAAGCTAATAAGTTAGCCTGGTCCACGGATGGTGGTAGGAGACACAAGACTGATGGCTCAGCAAACAGCATGAGTGTGCATGTTTGCATTGGTTCCCTATTTCCCTTATGTCTCACAGGCTTGACACAATATGGTTCAGATGGTTGCAGTTTACGTCATAGCTGAGGAATGCTGAGTTTGAGGAATCTACCATTTTTATAGCAAGCTATAAATACACCTGCCCATTGACTGAGATATTAACTCATCCTCAGAAAAAATACCCAGAAAAATAGCAGAGATAGCCATCAAGACATTACATTCTTGGCATACATAGCACATCCATTTTCTGAAGCTGCCATAATAAAGTACCACAAACTTGTGAGGTTTAAAATGACAGAAATTGATTATCTCACAGTTCTGGAGGCTAGAAAGCCATATGTGAAATCTGTAGGGAAGAATCCTGCCTTGCCTCTTCTTAGCTACCGGTGGTAGCTGGTGCTACTTGGAAGTCCTTGGCTTTAAGCTATCACATTTCAGTCTCTACCTCTCTTCAGTTGTACATAGGATCCTCCACTTATGTGTCCCTGCCTTTTCTCTCCTTATAAGGACACCAGCCATATTGGATTAAAGGCCCACTCCACTCTGGTATGACCTCATCTTAATCAATTATATTTGCAGTGTTTCTATTTCCAAGTAAGGTCATATTCTGAGATAGTGGGAGTTAGGATGTCAACATATATTTTGGGGGACATAGTTAAATCCATAGCACCCTGCAAGGTCTATAGGAGTGGGAGAGATTATTAGAGAATTGTCTCTTTCAACAGAGTAGAATTGCTTCTAAGAGTACTGCAGAAATTCTATAGCCTGGTCACAGTTGGGAGCAGGTGGCATTCTAACCATATTGGCTAGATGTTATCCTGAACCCCATTATACTCTTCTGACTCTTTTTCCATCCATAGTGAAGAGCGGGGAGGATGGCACAGTATGACTGAGTCATGGTCCAGGAGGAGACATTAGTACATCACCATGATCAGACATGTCAATACCAAAGGCGACTAGTCAGAGATTGTCTGCACTAGACCAGTAAATGCAGAAACAAGGGAGTAATTGCTTATGCCTCTTTTCTTTCTGGTTCAGTGAACACATTAAAAAGACCTCTTTTCCCTATTTAGGTTCCTAGTGAAAAGACTGCACAATTCAATATAAACATATGGTTGAGCTAAGGGGCACTTTGATGAACTAGATCAGAAGTCATTTTACGATACATCCCTAACCAAAGAAACCCTAGAGGCCCAGCACTCATGCAGAAAACTATCAACATATTGAGTTTGCAAGGCATCTGGCTCACTGTAGGAGCTGAGTCAGCTCAATGTTTGATGAAGGAATGAATCTGCTGTACTAAAAAGTATTGACTTCGGAAATTATGCGAAGGTCACTACATAACAAAGGAATGCTTTTTAAAACCAACTAAACATCAGATCAATCAGATGGAAAGGGTAGGATTGGGAAAATGACTGAATAATGAAGAATGAAAATAATAATTATAGAATAAAATAAAACAGATAAATCAAATGAACTTGGCAGTGGGAGGCATGAAGAAAAAGTAGAAATAAAAACAAGAGGAGGAGAAAACAGAGGGACAGGAGTAATTAAGTCATTTTAAATGTGCACTCCATTGCTTAAACGGTCCTAAAGAGCATCTCCATTCTTAGCAGAGTCCAGTCTTGCCCTGCTCTGCAGAGTTACTTCTCCACACATTTCATCTCTGTCATGCTGCTCATGCTCCAAGCTTCTTTGGAGTTTAGCACCTTGTCATACAACTTTTCCATAGGCTACTATGTGCATATTCTGGAATCTGACATAAATATCATTCAACTATTTGCTCATTATCCCAACTCAGTCCCTATTAGAGATCCCAGTGGCCTTGATGTAATTTACAAATGGCAAAGGAGAAATGCCTCAGTAACCTGGCTGGTGTGACTCAGTGGTTGAACACTAATCCATGAACCAAGAGATCACTGGTTTGATTCCCAGTCAGATCATCTGCCCAGGTTTCAAGCATGCAAGAGGCAGCTAATCAATGCTTCTCTTTCATCATTGATGGTTCTCTCTCTTTCTCTCTCTCTTCCCCTTTCCCTTCTTCTCTTTTTAAAAAATTAATAAAAACATATTTTAAAAAAAGAAATGCCTCAATATTGGTCATTTCTGTTAAAGGTCAAATGTTTGGCAGCACAGCTAACATCCAAATAAAAGCAAAAATTCTGCCCTTCTCTAGTCCCTCCTCCCCCCCCCCCAGAAGAAAAAAAAATCTCAGAATTAAATTAGACCGTTTCTCTCAAGAGTTGTTTGGATCACCAACATTTCCTCCCCTACTTGAGGAAAGTTATATGGTGCTGAAGCAGGGTTTTAATTTCCCTGTGGGTTTTTTTGTTTGTTTGTTTGTTTGTTGTTCTTTTCAATTACAAACCAACTGTAGGTTCAGGTTTTATCCCAGACAATCCATACAATGTCTGTGTGGTTTATGTAGCATTAGCAACTAATTTATTTATTATTCATTCCTACCAGCACCTCTCTTTGATCAAAGCTTCCCCAAAATCTTAGGGTATCTGAGATGGATGTTAATTTGTCAGGTCTCCTGGTTGTCATGTTGCTATTGATCTCATTGGAGAATTCTAAACCATGGTTGGGAATGCTCATGGGCCTAGTGCCAGGATGCAGAGACCTCCAGTGGAATTTTACTGCCTTTCCCCCACAGGCTAAGTGCAACTGGCTTACTGAGGATGTTTGCTACCATCGTCTCACTTTCTCGTCAAGCATAAAGGATATATGAGTGGATGTCTCTGCTAAGTGATCACTCAGTGCATCAATTTGCTCCAGTGGGCTGTAAAGAGTTTTACCTTAAATGGTACTTTTGCACTTCTTTCACAAGTTGAATGTCACTAGAAGAAGTCCTTGAAAGCACCAACTCACAGTTACTCACAGCTGTCAAATCCCCTTTCTCAGGATTCAGGCCCTTCATCCTCACTGATAAAATGCTGTAGTGTCTTAACAATCTAGCAAAGAATAGAATCTGCCCACTGGGCTGGTATCAGACTGTGAGGGTCATCTCTTTCAGATGTTCAGGATAACATCTAGCCAATATGGTTAGAATGCCACCTGCCCCCGACTGTAGTAATCTGGAGCCATGAAGCAGGAGTGCGCAGGTAGGGGGCTTTGGGTCCTGACTTCCCTTTTGATAAGTCCACATCAGTTGAGGGAAATTTTTCCTTACCCAACCCCTCAGGGCGCCTGGCCTATAACAAGTGCCCAGTAAATCTTGGCTAATGTACTAATCAAGTACCAATTAATGCCATCTACTAATGTCTATGAATTAATGAATACAGCATTGCTAAAGACCTAGTTTATCCATCCTTATTACTTTTACAGAAGAGAGTAATGCAGAATGGTTTGCTTCTCAAAATTAAATTTTGTGCTCAAGGAGAGTGCCTCACTCATTTTATCTAGATCCAGGATTCCAAATACAAAGAAAGATTGACACAGTTTTACAGGAATAATTCAGATCAGGAATTATATGTAAAACAAGCACCTTGAGTATTGGCTACTTACATACACAGGGTGCTCTGAACTCAGAAAGGAATTAAACACATCTTTTGAGCTGTGTCCAGAAAATCAGTTCCTGTCTGTGCTGTCCTGAATTTGAGACAGCTCTTCCCTGTGAGCTCCTGCTAGGGAAAGATTAAGTGCTCCTTGAGGACAGGGACCCCTTCTTTCCTTGTGTATCCCCTAGCCTAATACTGAGTTTAGGACCTAGAAGGCAGTGTTGTATAGTGGAATTCATAAAACTTTGGAATCATAATGTTTAGAGTTCAAACTCCACTTCTCCCTTTTACTAATTGTGCAAGCTTGGGCAATTCTTTAGTCCTCACTTTCCTCATCTGGAACACTTTGTAAATACTTTACAGGATTGTTATAAGCATTAGAGGAGATGTATATAGCACCTGATACTTAGTAGGTGCTTATCTTGCAAGTGAAATTCTCTTAGGTCATTATTTTTTCTCTTTAATTGTTCTGAAGCAAGATCTCTTCTCAGGCAGAGTGTCTCATTTTGTTCTATGTGAGCCAAGCTCATCCCATCCTAAGACTGATGCAATGTTCTCCCAAAGAACTATTAACCCAAGAATGTGGAACCAGAATGGATCTTTAACTTTTGCCAATAGTAAGCCATTATGTGTGTTTCATTAAAATAAAGATCAGTAGGGTAATATTTACCCTAAATTCATTTGAACCATAGTGAGATTTATCCTTGCCCTTCAAAATAGCTTTACATTTTTCGCTCAGGGCCATAAAAGTTGACATATTTATTTTGAAAATACATAATAGGCTCATAGCCCCATCAAATTTTTTATTTAGCGGAGTGGCAAATCTACTAACCACATTTTGCTGTAGTTGTCTAAGAGATTCAAGTTAAATTCTGGAACTAATAATTTATGTTTTGGTCCCATATTTTGTGATATGATTTTTACCAGTTGACCCTTTTGTCCACCAATCCTGTGTGCTTTGCAGAGTCACTAACAAGCATGAACAGTTCATGGATTTAGTGTGCTCTTTGGCAGAAATGAAAAATTCTAAGATTTTGGGCAAGAACTCAGCAATTATAAAATTTCTTTGCAGCTGCCCAAGAACACCAAGTTCCACCAGCACCCTACTATGCAGATGGTGTCCTTCAAAATATTCACAGACATATTTTTAAATTGATGTGAGTGTAGAGAAATGGTCACACTTCGACTTTGCAGGTAAGACTGTAAACTGGTACTGTGAATGGTTATTTGAGACTATTATTCAAAAATGGATGTTTGGCCTCTAAGAAATTATCCTAAGAAAATTATTTTAAAGATATATTATATTATGTACAGGAATGTTTCAGAGCATTAATTTTAATGGTGAAATTTTGAAAAGTCTAAAATTCAACAATAAAGGACTAATTAAATGAAATATGATACATCCATTCAATGAATTTTCAAGGGGGTGGGGAGAATCAGTCTTTTTCATGTAGAAGAGCTTTTCAGGTAGAAAGGATTAGCTGCCTCTTTTCACTTGTGGAGGCATCCCTGTGGGTCACGCCCTCCTGGGATAGGATAGCTGCTTTTCCTCTTTCTAAGAAGCTTCAGTGGTGGACAGGTGGTAGCAAAGAGAACCTTGGTTACTGCCAAGGGATAATAGACATGAAGACTTTCTACACGTGCATTGTAGGATTCTACAATCATAGTCACTAAACTGTGGGCAGTGGGATCACAAAGGATCTTCCATGTTTCATGAATTGCTTGAATATTTTACAAAGCTTTATTGGGATGGGGGGATTGAGGGGAGGGGAAGAATCTGTTTTGAAATATAAAAAGAAAAAGCTATCAAGCCCACCCAATGCACAAACACCCTGAAGCTAGAGTGATAGTTAATAAATTAAGCATGCTAAACATAAAAACCCATGTTATTAATAAAGTAGTAGCAAGACAATAACATAGCTACAAACCAATGTCTGAGTCACTGTGTGTTTTCAAGGAGTGTGGTTTCACATGCTCATCTAGTATGAATTATGTCATAGCAGTCACTGGCAATCAAGGCAATTTTGACTTAATCATGTATTATAGAAAGTATAAATGTTAAAAAAAAATATTCCATTCTCTTTCTATTGTTTGCTGAGTGCACATGATGGCAAAGGAGGACTATTTTGATGTGAAAATTGTCATTTCTATAATTTACAGCATGTCAATATCACACAGAGAGCCACATGCGGCTCTTTGGCCCCTTGAGTGTGGCTCTCCTACAAAATACCATGTGCGGGCACCCACATACAGTATGATTGAAACTTCGTGGCCCACGCGCAAAAGTCAGGTTTTCGGCTCTCAAAAGAAATTTCAATCATTGTACTGTTGATATTTGACTCTGTTAACTAATAAGTTTGCTGACCACTGGCCTACAAGAATGCTGCTGAGTGGCTCCCAAGCCAGTTGTAAAGCACAGTGATGTCCCTGACACACAAGGTTTGAACAATGACTATGCAGCCTTCATTCTCTCTCAATCACTTCTGCTTGTAAATAAAAACAATGCATACCATGCTAAATAGATCTATAATTGAAGAGAAGAAAAAGGTTGCTGTGTGTGTGTGTGTGTGTGTGTGTGTGTGTGTGTGTGAGTGTGTGTGTGCATGTGTTTATTTTAAGGATTTTGCTCTGGATGTAATAAATCATTAGATTATTTTATGAAGCTGAAATGAGTAAATAAATTATTAAGGACTGGCACCTACTATGTGATGTAGTTCTTTTTTTTTTTCCTTCACCTCTTATCCCCATACCCTCTTCCTCCTCCAGCAACCTCTTTTCCTCCTCCACCACCCCCTCTCCCTCACCAGAGCAATTACCACATTGTTGTCCATGTCAGTGATAAAGTGGTTTTTAAACAATGCTTGGGAGCAGAGAATCTTATCTTATTCAGGGGATATACATAGTGGCCTTAAACTTAAACTTATTCATTATCTGCACAACTGAGAACATTAAGAAAACCAAGGCCCTGTGAAAGAGGGCCTTGAATCCACATCATTCAAGAAGCTGACCATGGCCTATTTAAGTGAGGAAATTTAGCCTTCAAAATGTCCAAAAGAACTAAGCACACAAAACAACTTGCAAGATGATGTGCTCTTTTCTGCCAATAATGCTATCATAATTTAAAATTTTATCTTTGTGCCTTATGGTTATCATCATTGTGAAAGATTCATAGTCAACAGGATTATTTCAATTTCAATGACTGGTAAAATTAGCAGTTTTGGCAATTACATTTACTATCAACAATAATGCTGCCATCTATGATGTCATTAAGGCTTTCTGTAAATGCCTAAAATGGCAGCATGCCTGGAAATAAAAAATAAGACCTTTTAAAACAGTGAGCTTTGTGTTTCCATTGACATAGACCCAGCTTTAGTCCCAGTGTTTGGGAAAGGGTAATATGGAAAGTAGAGAACTCTGGCCTGCTCTGACTAGAGTCACATTTATCTATCTATCTATCTATCTATCTATCTATTTATTTATTTTAAACATATTTTATTAATTTTTTTTACAGAGAGGAAGAGAGAAGAATAGAGAATTAGAAATATCAATGACAGAGAAACATCAATCAGCTGCCTTCTGCACACCTTTTACTGAGAATGTGCCAGCAACCAAGGTACATGCCCTTGTCTGGAATTAAACCTGGGACCTTCCAGTTCGACGGCCGACACTCTGGAGTCACATTGTTTAAAATCATCTTTCTGTCTTCGACATATTTGAGAACCAAAGAATGAAACATGCATTCACAGTGTAGCCTGGTTCAACCCTGCAGATGACACTAGCCATTAGCAAACCCTTTTGTTCCTGTGATTGACAGGAGTCTTGACCTCGGCTCCTGGGTTGAGGCGACAGATGTGTGAAGCTGAGATCTGAGTTTCTTGACCTGCAACCATCCCATGGAATAATTTGTAACCTTTACATCAAGGTGAGCTCTAAGCTGAATGAATTTGGCCTTTTAAAAGTAATTTCAAAACAAACTAATTTCATGACCTTAAGATCCTGACTTTTAACCCTGCTCCTTAGAGGTCCAAGATGGGATAAGATTTCCCAGCATGAGAGCATAGGTATTCATTGATCCAATCACTACAGCCCTTGCTCAAGTCTACCAGGAAGGAGCTGTCTTAAAATCCAAGCCTCTTCTTCAGTGTTTTCAATCTATTGGGACGAGTGATAGAAACCCACAATGCATTCCCAGGATGGCACAAAGCAGTTCTTAAGTTCAGTCTCATCTATCAAGCATTCCCTGTCATTGCAGGCCAGAGAACTTCCTTCAGAGGGTCCAGGTGAACTCTGCTCTCTTTGGCCCCTACACTTAAATAAGCAACTAAAGATACAAGGAATGGTAAGTTATATTCTGTTCATTCAAATAAACTATAAGTTCATTCAACTAAGAGCCATGTCTGTATTTCTTTTATCCCCTAGTACCTAATACAATTCCTTAAATATACAGGGTGTCCCCAAAAAAGTATACACATTTTGAATAATTATTAATTCCAATGGGTTAAATCTGAAAAGAAACATCAATTGAGTTACCAACTGTTAGTGTTTTGGGGCACCCTCTATTAAGGACTCAATAAACTCTATTGACTGACAGATTGACAGGATGGTTTTCTACTCATTTTCCTATCTTCAGTTCATAGATGGCTTTTGATGATTACCAGGATAGGACAGTTTTGAATAAATAATTGGGGGAAAAAAGAATGCTACATTAAGACATTAGTTAAAATGCCTTAGAACAAATCACTAAGAGAAAATTAGCAGAAAGTCTTTCAAAATCTTCTGCTGAGTCCTAATGTATAAAATAGGTAAGATCAGTGGTGCTATGATTGAAGGACTGACTACTCGGGATTCTGCCTCCTAAAAGGAGCCCTGCCCTCCCCTGCCACATGGATCCCATATGGAAACTTATAACTGCAAAGAACTCCATCTGAAAAACCATCACCTAAACAGAGTTTAGTAATGTTTGTAATTTCATTTATTTTTATCTTTACTTATTTATTAACAATTCAGTATATAAATATAAGACCTTACTTAATTTCCTTACTTAAATGCATTGCTTTGCCTCTCCTCCTCCCCCATTTCTACTGGTAGCAACAGTAAGATGAATTGGTGGTCCCCAGACTAATTTGCCTTTTTAATTGTTTTGTGGAGAAAATCTTTAAATCCTCCCCAATCCTTGCTAGATCTCAGTCTTAGGCAATAGTTTAGGGGTTTAGACTCTATAATAACTAGAAACAAGCAATATGCATTTCCTATCACTCCTGGCTGATGAAAAAACTGTAAAAATGTTATCATCAGACTTAGGGTCTGGGATGCAGGGAAAAGATTATTGCTAGAGAAGTGAAAACTGTTCATTCCTTCAGCTGTTCATCCCCCATCCGTTTGAAAAACCACCCACCCGTCATACGCTTCCTGGGCATCTATAGAGAATGCCTTAAGAACTGGGTTGCTCATTCCCTACAGACTCTAGAATAATAAGAATAAGGTAGGTACTCAAAAAATATGTGGGGGTCAAAGACCTTATTCTTGATCTCATGACATTGGGCTCTCAGCATGGGCAAAACTATTTCTCAATTGTCTACTACAATTTCAGAGATAAACATTACAACCTTGTCAGAGCTTCCTCAAAGCTAAGCTCTATTTGCACAGTTACAGCTACAGCTTAATTCTATCTTAGTGAGCATTTGAGTGAAATAGAAATCAGTCCTACTTGCAAAGTCCCTATGACAAAAAAAAAAAAATGAACTTTACACTTCAAGACATAAGACTAATTTGTTTATTTGGTGTGTTCTATAAGTTGAGAAGGGACAATTTGGGGAAATAAATAAATAAATAATCAGACAAACGGAGACTTGAGGGCAAAGAAGGAGCTGAGGGGGAGGAAGCGGAGTCTTTGCATAGTTCTAAATGAACAGAAGGTGACAGCAGTAGGCAACGCGGATTCTCAGCAGAAATGCAGCAATTGCAAAAACCTGGGACAGGAGGCTTTGAGAAAGGTCAGAAGGTGACTAACTATTTCTTTGTCATGGAGACCTTAGTGTGGAACATCCATCCTCTCTACTGGGGACAGGATACAGCATCTCACATGATCTGCCTGGGCATCCCGTACCCCGTCATGCCCGCCTGGGAGGCGCCCTTGTTGCTGCCCATCTGCAGGCCTATCACATTCTGTCCTTGGCGAAGCTGCTCTTCTGAAAATCCTCTCCGATTCTGCTGGGCTTTCCTGGGCAGAGGGAGTGAGATGGAATAAAGTCATTCTGACAGTTTTCAAACCCTTCACAAGATACGTGGTTAGACAGGCTTTGGTGGGGGCGGTCACCGGATATAAGAGCAGGCCCTATCCTAGGCTATAATCTGGCCATGAACTGTGGCCCTACACTGGACTATGATCCTACCTTGAGCTATGTTTCTATCCTAAACAATGGCCCCATTCTGAGCCATGGCTCTATCTTGAAGAATGGTCATACCTTGAGCTGTGGTTCTACCCTGAGCTATGGCCACCCTAAGCAATGGACCCACTCTGAGTTATGGTCCTACCACAAGCCCTGCCATGATGCATGAGCTCTTACTCCTTGGAAGCCCAGATGTTTTTCTAGAATTTCCAGCCAAGATCAGTAGGTGCCTCTCTGGGGACTTCACTCTCAGATAACTTTTCTGCCACCTTCTCTCTCACAGTTACTTCAAACCCTTATGAAAATTGAAACCAGCTCTTCTTACAAAGCATGTCCTTAATCCTGTTCCATCCTTCCCTGTAAAGGCTAAGGGTTAAAGTTCCATTTTAGACCTGAAGGACCTAGAAGTTATAAAGGGGAAATTTCTTACTCTAGATAAGAAGTCAGCAAACTTCAATAAAAGGCCAGATAGTAACTAATTTTGCTGTGGGTGCCATGGAATGTCATTAATAAAACTAGGGCTGAAACCAGGATTTCAACTGGCCAATATCTGGGTGATTTTCAGACCAAGTTCTTTTTAAATTAATACAGACTTGCACCTTTTTATATCCGTCAAAAAGAAAAGGGGGTTAGGGAAATGAAGAGTCAGTTAACTGGTACAACATTTTATTTTCTCTCAATCTCCAACTGAATTATTGGATTGAGTTTCAGCTCCCTTGCTACCCCCAACTCCTGAAAAAAACAATAACAACAAAACAAATCTCCTTAGGAAAAGGCCCTTTACTGACCTGACTGTATAATTTATTATTCAAACCAGGCCATTTCTGAGAGTACTATTAAGAAATAAACCAGGAAGTATTAACCACTGTCTCAGGCAAATAGTACATATTTCCCTTTATTATGTAAATAGATAAATAGATAGATAGATAGATAGATAGATAGATAGATAGATAGATAGACAGAGTTAGATGAGAGAGAGAAAGGGAAAAAGGGAGAGAGAGAAAGAGAGAATAGATTCAGGGGTACTTGGGTCATAATAAAACCAAGTTCAGACATCAAGCCACCTCAGAGAAAAGCAATTTAGTTGTGCTCAATCTCATAAGCTGGAAACAATGGTAGGAAAGGCCTGACCATTTCTGCCCCAGGGGGATGATGGGGTGAACATCATCAGAAGTCTTCCCTTGCTCTGGGAGACTCAGTTGTGGGGTCAGGAGTGCTTGTCCCTAGGGACTTGGTGTTGAAATACAGGGCTTCGGATGTTCTCTTCGTTAAAGTCAACCTGTGCAGGGCTGAGAAAGGATTTTACCTGTGAAACCAGGATGGTTCTCCCCGGTAGCAGCCATCATCCTTGGTGACTGCCACGCTGCCTAGAGCCATCAGAGTCCTCTGCACAGCTGCCATGTCCTTCCCTGGAAACCAAAGAAGAGATTCAAGCCAAGCATGTGTCAGGGCCAAGGAATCTGGAAAGAGGGGGCTGGACCTTCGGGAAGGAAGTTCTGATAAGAGGTTGCAGGCAGTCACAATCAGGGGTCAGGGATAGCAAATACTTCTCAAAGTGGCCTGAAGACAAGTATAGCCCATCCTCTCTGAAACAAACAAACTAAGAATCACTGGGCCGAGACCAGTTTGGCTCAGTGAATAGTGTCGGCTTGCGGACTGAAAGGTCCCAGGTTCGATTCCAGTTGGGGGCATGTACCTTGCTTGTGGGCACATCTCTACAGTGGGGCGTGCAGGAGGCAGCTGATTGATGTCTCTCTCTCATCGATGTTTCTGACTTTCTCTCTCTCTCCCTTCCTCTCTGTAAAAAATCAATAAAATATTTTTTTTAAAAAAAAAGAATCACTGGGCTCATTCTTTTCTATATGATGCATACCAGAGATGCCAGTTTCTAACCCGTTCAGAGTTGCTATATGAATCAGACACTACAAACACTTAGCAGCTCAGATCTAGGTATGTCCCCACTCTGAGCAGAGGCCTTGGCCTAGGTGGGTTCTACTGGCTGTGGCATGGAGAAGTCCTGTGGCAGACTGGTGTGGTGGATGACGGCAGAGGATTTTCCTCAGGATGGAAAAGAGAAAAGGAGACTGGAAAGAAACTGGTTGGATGGATTAACTGCACCAAACCCCAGGTGGCTTCTCTCTTTCACTTTATCTGGGTTAAGAGGATCTAAAATCACCCATGTGCATCAAATTGAGTATTCACACGGCTGTTTGGGCTGGAGGCCTGGCAAATGAAGAAAAACAAATCAACACAGAAGCACTCAAGTGACACAGATGAGAGACCCTTTATTTTGTGCTGCTTGAAGGAGTTAATGGAGACAATAAATAAGTGGTAGGCAAGCATGCATAAGAGACAGAAAAAAAAAAAAGAGAGAAAGATCTATGGAAGTGATGCACTGTTAGCTGAGATGGCCAGGGACCCTTAACCCATGGACAAGGCAATTAGACCCTCCAGGTCAGCCTGCTCCTCTCATCTTTTCTCCCTTCCTCCCTTCCAGTTGACTAACATGTCCTGGACTGAGAAAGATGCTGCTGTGTGATTAGCCCTGCAATTTAGAAACAGATCCAAGGTCCATAGGAGCCAAGTTTGGAATGCAAAAGCTAAAGGCACATGATTAGAAAGGAAGGCAGCATGCATCCTGCTGGGGAGTGGGGAAAGTTAAAGGACAAAGATTAAAAGGCTCTCTTCAGGCTGAGTGAGCCATCTGTGGGCTCTCCAGCCCAAATGCTGCCGCACAGTCACTGGGAAATACAGAGCTCTGGGGGGAAGGCAGACGGGAAGTGAGAATGGAGTACAACTCTAATAAAATAAGCAATTAAGGCATACAGAGGAAGTCCAGTTCAGGATGTCCATTTATTCAAAGATGAGAGAGACAGCAGATCCTTCTCTCCACTGTCCCATTAACCATGGGCAGTTTCCTGGACCCTGAGGCCCTGTGGGACTGGTTAATGGATTCAGGGATAAAATGCTCTTAATGTAGAGTCCCCAAGATGCAAGGGACAGCTGAGATAGTGGAGAATGGAGAATCTGGGCAGCGGAGGGAAGGAAGAGAGCACAAGGAATACTGAGAATTAAGAAAGAGGAAACACAGATATGGTTATTAGCATGATTTTTCTCTTCTGCAGATAAAAAACATTTCTGTAATTGTCATTGAATAGCAGGATATTTGGCTATTAAAAAAAAA
>PVJN01027443.1:0-17237 GCA_004026805.1 Lasiurus borealis
AAAATAATTATCACATGACCTCACTCATATGTGTAATCTAATGAACAAAATAAACTGATGAGTAAAATAGAATCAGAGACATAGAAACATGGAACAGACTGATGAATTTCAGAGGAAATGAAGAGGTTGTAGGGTTGGGGGAAATGATTAACTGGGAAACTTATATGCATGTATGCATAACCCATGGACTCAGACACCAGAGAGATGAAGGCCTGGAAGGGGCAAGTAGAGAGTGAAGGGGTCAATGGGAAAAAAAAACCCACAAAAACAAAGGGGACATCTGTAATACTTTCAACAATACAGATAAATTTAAAATAAATGAATAAAATCTATATGTCAAGCACTATTCTAAGTTTTACAGGCATTATCTCATTTCATCGTTTAAACAACCTAATAGCTAGTCACTACTAGTTTGCCCACTTAGATGAAAAAACTGGAGGCACAGAGAGATTAAGTAACTTTCCCGTGGTTACCCTGCTAAGAGAGTGATAGGATCCCATCTCAGTTTGAATCCAGAATCAAATACTACCTCTCCGTACAGTTTTCTCTACTGCATTTCTAAAGGAGGTTGGGCTTGGCATTAGCAGGTACCAGTCTGTGCCAAGTGCCAACATCTAGTAAATGCTTGAGCCAAAGCCAAGAATGGAAAGCCAGGCCAAACTAAGTTCCTTTTAGTCAGTTAATATTATTCCCTGTTCATATCTTATCACTGCAATTACTACATTTTACTACAATTGGCTACTTATGGGTCTTTTTCTTCAACTAGATTATAACCTCCTGGAAGAAAAGAGTCATATCTCAATTTATTTTTGTGTCCATTGCACTTGCCCACTAAAATTTTATTGAACTTTTATAAATTTGATAAAAACCTACTGAGGAACTAACTTGAACTACAGATGGCTTTCTAATGACCATCACGCCAAGAAAATAGGTCCTGGTCAAAGAAGAAGCAGGCCTGAATGACCACAGTGTGACAGAGAAGGCACCAGTGAACTTCTGGGAGGAGGGGAGAGAATCATAAGGCAGTGGTAGGCAAACTGCAGCTTGCAAGCCACATGGGAGCCACATGCAGCTCACGAGCCACGGTTTGCCATTCTGTTGACTAAATGAGTTTGCCGACTACTGTTCTAAAGGAATGTAAACTCCCCCCCCCCCCCTCTAAATAAGGTGAGTTATTTCTCGTTTCCTAGGAGTTTTGATCTGTATATCCATGGTATGTTGGGATCCTAAAACATTATACATCTCTTAACAGATAAAAATCCAGAAGGTATGGATGGATATGAGTGGAAAAGAGGGAGAGTTTTTCATTATTCCTCCCACACACTATTGTGAAAGCAATGCTCACTGTCTTCCTGATGCCCTTTAGACTAACATGCAGGCAGATGTACAAACCTAATGAGATGTTTAGAATTTAACTGTAGGTATTATGAAATATTAAATCTCTGATAGGAAGAGCAGTGTAAATGAGGTTTAAGAGGCACTTACAAAATTAAAATTTACTATCTAACAAACATAAAAAATGTTCAACCTCACTTTGTAATCAGGGAAATGAAAATAAAATGAGACACTACTTGTCCCTAATCAGAGTAGTAAAGATTTAAAAGACTGATCATATCTGCTGTTAGTGAAGGCGCAAAGGAGAGAGGGTGATAGGCGGGCATACATTTGCAGTTTTTCTAGAGAGCAATTTAGTCATCCCATCAACAACCAGATCGGGCACAGCTCAGGAGATTAATCTAGACATCTGTGTGTATGTGTCGGAGTATATGCACAAGGAAGCCTATTCTTTACAATATTTGCAATAGCAAGAAAGAAAAATAGAAATTGCTTTTAAAACCCTCAAAGGAGAAATGGAAATGGAAATTAAGCTATATCCATGCCAAAGAGTACCAGCAATATATGCAATTAAAAAGAGTGAGAAATCATTTAATGTAGTCTACATAGAAAATTGTTTAATGAAAAAAGCAAGTTGCGAGCTTAGTGCTCAGTGGACTCAGTGGGCTGAGGCGTGGGACAGCGGGCAATCCAAGCAGGAGTACCAAATGCTCCTTCCTCTCCGTAACACGTAGAGAAACCAAGATGGTAGCAGTTCCGGGCGAGACTCATACAGGGGGAATCTGGACTGTCATGAAAAGGGAGGAGTGCACAGAAACTTAGGGGAGCCATGAAAAGCAGAGGTCTGGAGGTGTGCACAAAAAGGACTGACTGCTGATTGTGCCACTGGCTTTCTCTAGCGGGAGGAAAACAGAACGTTCCAACTGCACTGAACTCTAGTTTCGGGTGAGACCCGGGGGACCCAGACTCATACATGTCCCTAGAGCACACGAAAACTCAGGGGAGCCAGAAAGGCAGAGGTCTGGAGGAGTGTACGCGTGCACACAGAGAGGGCTGCAGCGATTAGCCAGGGGCACTGAGACCCAGGGGCTGCCATGTAGGGCAGGGCTGACAGAAAGCCAAGGCTCTCTGGTCAGCCCTGAGACTCCACCACATCCAAGCCCAACATAGAGGATGCTACAATCTTGTAAGGCTTAGGGCTGAGTCCAGCACAGAAGTTCTCAGGGCGCAGACACAGCTGATCCTCACAATCAATTGGCTTGGAGGTCAATTCCCCTCAGTGATACCAACAAGAATCAAGAATTAACTACAATAAGACTGTACACACAGTCCACAAAGTGGTGCACCAAGAGTGTCCACTTCAGGTAACTAGGGAGGCAGAGCTACTGGGCCATATAAGACACCTAGTACACAAAACTACTCTATCAACTCAGGGAAGCAGTGAAAATGTGGAGACAAAAGAACAGATCTCAAACGAAATAAATGGAGGAAAACAAATGACTGGATATAGAGTGAAAAACCACAGTTGTAAGGTTTTTTAAGAATTTCCTAGAAAAGATGGATAAATTTAGTGAAACCCAAGAGGAGATGAAAAAGGACCAACTAGAAATTAACATACACTGACTGAAATAAAAAATATACAGAGACCTAACAGCAGACTAGAGGAACACAAGAATCAAGCCAAAGATTTTAAATACAAAGAAGCAGAAAACACTCAACTGGAAAAGAAAAAAGAAAAAAGAATCCAAAAATGTAAAGATAGTGTGAGGAGCCTCTGGAACAACTTCAAGGGTACCAACATCAGAATTATGGAGGTGCCAGAAGGAGAGAGAGAGCAAGATACTGAAAATCTATTTGAAGAAACAATGACTGAAACTTCCCCCATCTGGTGAAAGAAATAGACTTGCAAGTCCAGGAAGTGCACAGAACCCCAAACAAAAGGAATCCAAAGAGGACTACACCAAGACACATCATAATTAAAATGCCAAGAGCAAAAGACAAAGAATATTAAAAGCAGCAAGAGAAAAACAGTTAATTACCTACAAGGGAGCACCCATATGATTGTCAGCGAATTTCTCAACAGAAACTATGCAGGCCAGATGGGAGTGGCAAGAAATATTCAAAGTGATAAATAGCAAGAACCTACAACCAAGATTACTCCAGCAAAGCTAACATTCAAGAATTGAAGTTCAGATAAAGAGTTTCACAGTTAAGAAAAACTAAAGGAATTCATGAGCACCAAACCAGTATTATATGATATGCCGAAAGGTATTCTTTTTTTTTTTTTTCAATATATTTTATTGATTTTTCACAGAGAGGAAAGAAGAGGGATAGAGAGTTAGAAACATCGATGGGAGAGAGACATTGATCAGCTGCCTCCTGTACGCCCCCTAATGGGGATGTGCCTGCAACCAAGACACATGCCCTTGACTGGAATCGAACTTGGCACCTTTCAGTCTGCAGGCCGACGCTCTATCCACTGAGCCAAACCGGTTTCAGCTGAAAGATATTCTTTAAGAAGAGGAAAAGGAAGAAGAAGAAAACGGTAAAGATAAAAATTATGAACAACAAATACATACCTATCAACAACTGAATCTAAAAATCTAAAAATCAAGTGAATTGAAAACCTGATGAACAGAATAAACTGGTGAATATAATAGAATTAGGGGCATAGAAAGGGAGTGGATTGATAATTCTCAGGGGGAAAGAGGTGAGGGGGGTGCAGGGAGAGACTAGATAAAAATCATACACCTATGGATGAGGAGAATGGGGAGGAGGTAAGGGCAGAGGGTGGGGTGGGAGCCAGGTGGAGGGGAGCTATGGGTGGGGGGAAAAAGAGGAACAATTGTAATAATCTGAACAATAAAGATTTATTTTAGAAAGGAAGGAAGGAAGGAAGGAAGGGAGGAAGGAAGGAAGGAAGGAAGGAAGGGGGAAAAAAAGTTACCAAACAGGATATACAATGTTCCTTTTAGAAATGGATACATATTTCTCCTGAGAATTAGAGTTCATGGGCAGTGAGGGTCCATTTTATATTTATTTACATTTTAAACATTAAGAGAAAGTAGACTCCATATGTTTTGTGTGTTTGCTCTCTAAGTAATACAAAGCTGCTCATCTACCCAAATCGTAAATCTGCGACTGGCTTTATAGAGAGTTTGTCAATAGTTCTGTTAATTTATTTAAATGTGCCAAAGATTTAATTAAATAAATGATTTTCTCAGTCAAAAAACATTTTAGTTGATTTGTGTACTTGGAAAAACTGAAATGACAAATCTATCAACAATATTTTCTGGGGAAAACCAGAACATTATTATTATAAGTTTATCTCAAAGAAAAATCCCCTTGATGTTTTTTTTTTATTACATTCTGTTCATCATTTATCAACAACAATAATTATTTTAAGAACTCCAGTCTGTTTCCAATCAATCTCTCCCTTTATTAGGCTACTATTTAAAATACTACTATTTAAAATAATGGATCTAGACAACCTTTTCAAATACATGCTTTACTAAACTACTTAGTAAAATATAGTTACACATAAAAAACGTTAATCGAGAGATAAATAAAATCAAGTCGATTCTATATAAAAACTATGTGGCATTTAGACAGATGCATTGACCCTTCAAGTACAAAGGTTACTTATCCATCATTTAAAGGTCAGCCCTACTATCAACAAAGACATTTATAAAATCAAATTAAGCCTTCCAATCTTCAAATTAAGCCTTCAATCTTCAATCTTAACCTTATTTATAATACTAGAAATCCAGTGCACATATTCATGCATGGGTGGGATCCCTCAGCCTGGCCAGTGATCAGGGTTGATGGGGGCCGGCCGGCAGGAGGAAGGGGCTGCAGGAGGTTGGCTGGGGGCAGGAAGGAGAGGAGCGACCATGGGAGGTTGACTAGCCAAAGGGAGGTTGGCTGGGGGAGCACACTGACCACCAGGGGACAGCTCCTGTGTTGAGTGTCTGCCCCCTGGTGTTTAGTGCACATCACAGCAAACAGCTGTTTGGTCATTTGGTTGTTTGGTCATTCGGTCACTTAGGCTTTTATATATATATTATAGTGGCCTGGTGTACAAAATTTGTGCAAATTAAAAGGGAATTAAAGAGGAAAGGAAGATGGAGGCTGGCAGGATGGAGATGAAGGAGAGGAAGTGAATGAGTGAGGGTATGAAAGGAGAGTGTGTGGATGTGTGGTGTGTGTGTGTGATGTGTGAGGGAGGGAGGGAGGGACAGTTAGATCTCACAGGAGCAGCAGGGGCTGGCAGACAGGCTCTCTTGGACAAGGAGAGACTACCACCGCTGCGGGTACTCCCAGAACTACGGGACTCCAGCACGGAGCCCATGTCATCTTGAAGGGGAGAACAGCCTTTTTTAGAAACTCATCAATTTCATCAACAAGATAGGCCTTGGAACTTCCCTGCAACCCAGGAGCCACTCCAGCCAAAATCCTGCTGTCCCACCTGCAGACCTGCGGACCCTGGGACCTCCACCTCTAAAGACGCACCACTTGGCAGCAGTAAGTGCAACCTTCCCCTCCCCAGCGGCAGAACTCTGGACAAAACACTCGCACGTTTCTAGCACGCACAGGCAGCCAGGGCACTCCACTCCCTACGCAGTGCCTGGGAGCCACTGGGAGCCCCCACGGGTATGATTTTATACAGACAAGGGCACGCAGCCCAGCAGTAGATTCTGAATTCCCTCTTCCTGAATAACTGCCCATGGACGCCCCAGCTGTGCAACTTCAGGGCCAGGGTCCTTCAGAGTGCATTAGCGCTCTGCGCAGGCAAACTCATCACCACAGACAAGGGAAGGCACCCTGAGCCCAGATATCCACGGGGTCTTTTGGGGAGCTGCTTTGAGCTCCTGCTGGGAGTGGTTTTGAACAGACAGGCGCGCTGCCCCACAGTAGAAACTCTGAACTCCTTCCTCCTGGATAATTGCCCACATATACCCTAGCTGTTTAACTTCAGTGGCAGGGCCGCTGCTCAAAGTGTGTCAGAGCTCTGCGCAGGCAAATGCACCGCCAATCCGTGTGTGCACTTCCAACAGGCAGGCACCCTGAGCCCATCTACCCACAGGGCACTTGTGAGAGCTGCTGTGAGTCCTGGCCTGGTGTGATCTCGGACAAACAGGTATGCACTGCCCCTGGCAGGAGAAATCTGAATTCACTCATCCTGGAGACCTGCCCACAGGCGCCTCAATTACGCAGCTACACTGCCAGGGCCCTTCAGAGAGCTTCAGTGTGCCTCGCAGGCAAACGTACTGCAGTTGCTCCTGTGAGCTGCCACTGGGAGTGAGCACCTAGCAACTACAGGTACAGTAGACTGGTAATCATCAACAAATCAACCAACCACAAGTGCTGGAGAGAATGCAGAGAAAAAGGAAACCTTAGGCACTGCTGGTGGGAATGCAGACTGGTGCATCCACAGAGGAGAACAGTAGGAAGTTTCTTCAAAAAACTAAAAATGGAACTTCCATTTCATCCAATAATCCCACTCGTAGGAATATATCCTAAGAAACTAGAAACACCAATCAGAAAGAACATATGCACCCCTATGTTCATAACAGCACAATTTATAATAGCTAAGATTTGGAAACAGTCTAGGTGCCCATTAGCAGATGACTGGATCAGAAAACTATGGTACATCTACACAATGGAATACTATGCTGCCATAAAAAAGAATTCTTACCATTTGCAGCAACCTGGATGGAACTGGAGAGCATTATGCTAAGTGAAATAAGTCAGTCAATGAAAGAAAAGTACCACATGATCTCATTCATTTGTGGATAATAAAGAACATTATAAACTGATGAACAAAAAGATAGATACAGAGACAGTAAAGCATCAAACAAACTGTCAAATTACAGTGAGAAAGTTAGGGAGAAGTGGGGTAGATAAGAGATCAACCAAAGGACTTGTAAGCATGCATATAAGCATAACCAATGGACGCAAGACACTGGGGGGTGAGGGCATGTATGGGAATGGGGAGGGGCAGTGGAAAGATATGTACACATGTAATACCTTAATTTAAAAAATGGAAAAAAAGTAAAATAAATAAAAAGTTAATAATACTGTAAAAAAAAACGGGAATTAATTAGAGGAAATCTTTTAATATTGCTATTTGCCCTTCCTCTATAATAGAAATGTCAGATAGGAAAGGAAATTAGTAAAATGTATATGAAAATAATACATAAATATATTAATAAATAAATAATAACAAAATGACACAACAACAAAACATGATATAAAAACAAAAACATATGAAAACAGCAAAAAACATGATATAAAAATAACAGTGATGCAAACAATGACTGATAAAGTGATTAAACCTATTCTAATATCTCCCTGTATACCACATTAAGAGTAATCACACTTTCAGAGTGCTTGACTAATTTCCCTTGTGATGAAGTATTTACAACCTTAATTGTAACATCACATACTCTTCCAACTCGAGAGAAAGCAACATATAACTGACCATGACCGAAAACGGGTTCAGGTAGGAATATTCCTGTTCTGTCTAGAGTTTGTCCTTGTGATTTATTAATAGTCATCACAAATGCTGGCATCAAGGGAAACTGTCATTGAATTAATTTAAATGGGAGGCCAATGTCAGATGGAGACAAATCAATTCTTAGAATCAGAACAACCTCTCCCTCTGCAGATCCTGTTAATACTTCAGCTTTGAAATGTTAAATTGTAATCTTTTGATAATAAATCTAGTACCATTACAAAGACCCCATTTACTATTAAGATTTCTCAGTAGCATGATGATTGTGCCTACTTTCAATTTTAATTTATGACACGGCATTCCCAAAGGAGTAATACCATTAAGAAATTTGATGGGGAAATTTTCCTTTTCAGCATCATCTGTTGAATCAATGAAATTATCCCTCAAATATATGTGAAAATCTCCACCAAGTATATCCAAAATTTCATTTAATTTTTGAACGTGCTCATTTTTTCAACAAAGAATTATATATTTTTTTAATATTATCCATAGATACACTATTTCCAAAGGTAGCTTCAGTAATAGATCCATTACAAATCACTTCACAGGGGATTTCAATAATATCCATTCCTAAATGAAAACTGCTCTCAAGTTTGCCACCTCTAAGTGTTACTAACTATTCACTATAAGCAGAATCCTCTGATCTCTTATTTGTTTTAAGAGACAACTTTCTGGCCCTAACCAGTTTGGCTCAGTGGAGAGAGTGTCGGCCTATGGACTGAAGGGATCCCGGGTTCGATTCCGGTCAAGAGCATGTAACTTGTTATAGACACATTCCCAGTAGGAGGTATGCAAGGGGTAGCCGATCGGTGTTTCTCTCTCATCAGTGTTTCTAACTCTTTATCCTTCTCCCTTCCTCTGTAAAAAATCAATAAAATATATTTTTTTAAAAAAGAGAGAAACAACTTTTGAAACATCCCCAAACATTATTCGTTTGTACTATGGCTGATCTTATACATGCGGTACAATACTGAGACATTGTCGAAAATTCCCTCTGAGAAGGAGAACTTTCTCACCAAATTCATCATTTCTTTTAGTAATATGCCTATGGCGTTTATAGTATGACTGGATGCCATGGTGCATTCATCAATAATGAGAAGTTTGGCCTTTTTAATGGTTTTAGCAACTTCACTCTTTATATTGCGTCTAGAAATTGAAGTTTAATTTAATGGAATTGGTCATTTATATTGGGAATGAATGGTTTTTCCACCAAGAAGTAAATTTGTAGCAATTCCTGTAGACACTGGGGTAAAACAGTGCCACTACGACCTCTAATATGATGTATTAAAACTTTATAAAGTTATGTTTTTCCACTACTACCTGGACCATCCAAGAAAAAGTATTTGGGGTGTACAGCTAGATCTTCCATGGCTGAAAGGCAGCTTCACCTCAGCGCTGGGTGGATATGCATGCAGGCCGTGTCATGTTAGCATTGGACAGGCCTGCATGCTCCTCCGCTGAGGGCAGAAGTCCCCGGCCCCGGCCCATCCCACTGGCTCCTGCCTGAGCATGCCTCTATTGGGGGTGGCCTCCACCTTCTAGGCAGCATGACATTAGTTAGCACTGGGGAAGTCCTTGTCCCCATCCCTCCCACCAGCTCCAATAGTGGTGCATGACTGGGGCACCGTTAGGACCAATTAGCATATTACGTACCTCTTTATATAGATACATAGATTTGAGGCCCACTGCACGGATTCATCCCTCAGCCTGGCCTGCGGGGATCAGTGGACCTCTGAGCCAGTGCAGCCCAGATTACCCACCAGCTCGTCAGCCTCCAGCCCGCTATCCGTGTCGATCCTGCACAGCATGAAGTAGTGTGGGAAGTGGCAGCGGTCAGGAAGGTGCCCAGGAATGTGCCTGGGCTAGGTGCTGTGCCTCTCCCGCTCCTCTCAACCCCACTGTGCCTGCCGCTGCTGCCACTGAGGCATGCAGGGGGAGTGTCTGGGGAGAGACCTGCACCAATGCAACTATGCTCACCAGCCATCAGCCTGGCATCTGGCACCCATCTGTCAGCTGAGAGGCATTCCCGCTGTGGGAGTGCACTGACCACCAGGGGGCAGCTCCTGTGTTGAATATCTGCCCCCTGGTGGTCAGTGCACATCATAGCTACCAGCCGGTCATCCAGTCGTCTGGTTGTCTGATCACTTGGGCCGGTGTCAGCAAACTGCGGCTCATGAGCCACATGCGGCTTATGAGCCGCAGTTTGCCACTCTGTTGACTAATGAGTTTGCCGACCACTGGCTTAGGCTTTTATATATGTAGATGACAGCTTTGTATGTAAATATGTAAGGTTTCTATACATTTGAAATATATTTCAATAAGACAAAACAAAAAATCATCAGGTCATGAGATAATTATTTCCCTTAAAAAAGAAATGAAGGAATGAAATTTTGTATTATCTTAAAACATTAGATATCAAAGATTTTTCCCTTTGATTCCCAATTATTCTATGGACTAAATTAAGTTATGAGAATAGGATTTTACTGAATAGTGATGAAATTCCATTTCAGTAAAACTTCAAGAATTTTAAATAAAAACAACTTGGTATATAATGTGAACTCTGAATATTAATGAGAAACATGAGCTTTCACCCAAACTGGAGGTAGCACCAGCCTCAGGGCTAATCCAAGATTTTGCATAACATATTTTACTTAATTCAACCTCCCTCTTATCTTCTAATATCCTTTCCTATTCAGCCTGTGTTGATAGGGAAATTGCAAAGGCAGCCTGGTAACAATGTCTCTAAAATAAATTATACATTAATCCTAATCTCCATTTTTCAAGAAGTTTGAAGCATGACGCCTGGCAAAGAAGCATCACATTAGCTGGCAATCAGGAGAATTTGAGGGTTGGGAAATGTGAGGCATTTAATCACACTGAAGTTAGAAATATGAGGAAGGACAGTTGCATGCATACTGGAATGACATGAAAATAGTACTAATTAAGAAAGAACTAGGGATAACTTTCTATGGGGTACTGGCTAATTAAAAATTGATTTTCTAACTTCTGAAATGAATATTTTTAAATTAGAAAATATATATAAAGGGAAACATAATCCCTTAATTTTTTTTATATATATATTTTATTGATTTTTACAGAGAGGAAGGGAGAGGGATAGAGAATTAGAAACATCGATCAGCTGCCTCCTGCACATCTCCTACTAGAAATGTGCCCACAATCAAGGTACATACCCTTGACTGGAATCGAACCTTGGACCTTTCAGTCCATAGGCCAACGCTCTATACACTGAGCCAAACTGGTCAGGGCAATTCTTGATAATGAATCTTTACATTAATGTTTCAGAAAATATAAATAGTATATCTACAAAGAACTAAATAAACCAAATTTGACACTAAAATAAAAACAAAAATACCAAACTAAGAATAATAATAATAAAAGAACCACCAAAAACAACCAAACCTATAGAAGCATTTTAAAATCAACACTTAACTCTTTTCTAAACGCATACAATATAAAATTTACAACTCATATTTACTATATTCACAATCTTATAATTACTAAACATTATGTAATATATTTATATTTTTTAAACTTTTGGATAAAATTGTCAAGGTTGACTTTCTTACCAAAAATTCTACTTCATATTAACGTTGAAAATCAATCCTCCCTGAAAAAGCTTATGTAACAAATTAAAAACTATATTTATGATAGTAAGATGTACTTTTTCTATTGGATCATCCATTTATGATAGTCTGAATTAAGTATACATTTGGGAGTTGCCAAAACAACCAAGAATACAGTCGTAACCTGCAAATTACCGAACTGTTTAGGCACACTTAAGTACTTAATGAGAAAGATGGATGTCTATCACGAAACTTATCTGAGGAAACACTAACTTAAGCATACTTCTAGATGACAGCTTTGTATACATTTAAAATATATTTCAATAAGGCAAAACAAAAAGTCATCAGGTCATGAGATAATTATTTCTTTTTAGAAATGAAGGTATGAAATTTTATATTATCTTTTTTCTTGCTACTTCTCATATTTCCTTTCAAACATATTTTCTATGAAAAACAAAATCAACTCATGAAACTTGAGATGCTCTAATTAAGATCATTTCAAAAAAACAAGGAAAAAAATCCTTGTGTTTTCTTTTTAGATAGCATAGCCAAACCAAATACAAAAACAAAAAATGCAGAATATACTAAACATAAAAGGTACAACCAAGAGTAAAGCTTCCCTATTATTACTGTGAATCTGGTATTTTATACTTAAGCATGTATCCTAAAGGAGGTCATACTGTACTCCCCATCTGTTGCCTTCTTGTAAGTTACTATCCATGTCACAAGTAACTAAATACAGCAGGTCCTCGAATAACATAGTCTTATCGCTCAACATCATTTTGTTATAATGTTGATGAGATGCCATAGGAACTCAACTCTCCTTTATAGCAACTAGCCCATGGTAAATTGGTTTCATTATACATTGTTTCGCTTGAAGTCACAAAACCTATCAGTGACATTAAGTGAGACTCACTGTACCAGTCTCGGGTCAACCAACAGGAAGCCAGTTTGAAATTCAAATGAAGCAACACTAGTGTGCCTCAAGTTTCAAAAGCAGGAGCCATTCCGAACATGTGGGAGTATATGAGGTTGACAAGGTAATTTAAAAATAATCCCTATAATAGTGCATTGATGAAATTAACTTTCTGCTAAGATTCCTTGCATTCAAATTAGTACTCTTTAACACACTTGATTTTTCTGAACAGCATTTGAAAAATATGCAAAGATACCTTAATCCATTTTATTATATATCTTTCCCCCAAAATTAAGAGCAATTTTAGTCCTTTTAAATTTACCCCTTTTAGTTAAATTACAAGCTAAGGCAAGACAATTTAGAGTGACTTGAACTTCCATTTTTGCTTTGACAGGCAAATTGTTGAAAATAATTAAATAAAAGAATATTCCAATCACCCTAGCAGTAAAACATTTCTATGCCACCTCCAGCTCTAACTTTTGATGCTTGCGTTGACAGAAATGTCAATTACAGAACTAATAATAAAGTGTATTGAAAATGTATGAAATGCCTGATCTATAAAAGAATAGGAACTATTACTTCCTACTCTGTGATTTTTGTAGTTTTAATATAGGTGATGGCTAATACATTTTCAAAAGACAAGGTGAAAAAATTGCTAAGAAAAAAAGTGAAAAAATTTTAGAGAACTCTGGTGAATTGCTTTTTTTCAGACCATACATAAGAAGGGGAAATTGAAAACTTTATATATGTTTTTCATAATTTTTAATTCAATTCCAGAAGTGTTACCCGTGTATTTTCAGTCTTCCTCACTACTAAATTATTTTGAGGCATTATAAAAGGGAAAATATTCATTATTATAATATTTGTTATAACATATATTGCATTTTTCATTTATTTACTAGAGGCCCAGTGCACAAAATTTGTGCACTTGGGGAAGAGGGGGGGGTGTCCCTCTCCTGTTCTGCACTCTCTCACAGTCCGGGAGCCCTTGGAGGATGTCTGACTGCCATGGAGGCGGGAGAGGCTCCCGCAACAACCACTGCACTCACCAGCTGTAAGCCCGGCTGATGAGCACACTGACCACCAGGAGGCAGCTCCTGCATTGAGCGTTTTCCCCCTGGTGGTCAGTGTGCATGACAGTCATTTGGCCAATTTGCATATTAGCCTTTTATTATATAGCATTATTTGTTCATTCATTATTATTCATACTATTTTTGAGCAATCAAGATCTCCTTGAGAAGGTAGCATTTGAGGAAAGATTAGAAAGAAGAGGGCAGAGAGGTTGGCAATCTAGGAAAACCAGAGTTCCAGCCAAGGGAACAGTAAGACAAACAGCCCAGAAACCTATGTTTGTCGGCAAAATGGCAAAAGGACAAGTGTGGGATTTGTGAGGCAGAGAGAAGCAGAAAATGAGATCAGAAAAGAACAAATCAGAGAGCAAACTGCATATGGCCTTGTAAACCATGATAAAAGAAGTCTGGCTGAATGAAATGAGAGGCCAACAGAGGATTTTAAGCAGAGCAATAACGTGATCTGACAAATTTCACAAGGATGAAATCTGGCTGGTGTGTGGAACACAGGCACAGGATGGCAGGCAGGAGACCAGTTCGGAGGCACTGAAATAATCCAACACAAGAAATGACAGGCCCAGAGAGAGGCCGGACTCTGGGCTCTGAGAAGTTGCCACTGGCTGACACAGGAAGACTAATAGGCTTCAGCCATCTTCTCTACCTAGAACATGGGTTCTCTCTATAGAGTAAAAAAGAAGGAAGCAAAATTACTCAGAAGACAGAATTCTGGAAACAGACCTCCATCGCATACATGCCAGGCCTTTCATCCAGCACAGGAGTGACCTGTCAGGCCCTCTCTGGTCTCTCCTAAGTATGTGCACAGCATTGCACTCATACATTGCCTTCCAGACCTCCAGCAACATGTTGGACCTTATGAAGGCCCACTCACACTGTAAATCTTCCGGCTAAAATCCTGGCCCGTCTTTGGCTTTTCTCTACCATAATAGCAACCTCATGCTATTGGCCAGCTTTGGGCCGTCCCATTCTTTTTCAACAAAAATCACTACTATTTTCTACAATATTCCAGAAAGATGGGGTTTCCTATGTTTGCTCCAAATTAAGTAAACCACTTCCAGCAGTGAAGGCCCAAGCTACTGTTCTCTACAGCTCACCCCACCCCAATAAAACTATGGTAACAACAGCTGGTGGTGGGAATGAGCAGAATATAGGAGCAGCCTCAGGACTAAAACACCAGACTATATTCTTATAGGTTCAGATATTTTTCTTGAACAAATGCCTCTCAATTATTTTTTGTAGTGTTAGGCACTTTCTCAAGTCCTAAACTGGATGTTTTTGACAATTTATCAACTTCTATCATGGTTTTTTGGTAAGTGGATTTGCCACGCTCCTCATTCAGCCATTCTGCATTAAATACATTGTACATGTAAATTGACTGAAAACCTTCTAAAAATGCCATAAAAATATTTTGAAACATTTCTAAGTATAAAAAATGGCCTATGCTAAAATTATTATTTTCTTTCTACTACTAGCATGCCTTTGTTGAAGAGTTTACTCAGGTGGAAATAAGAGGGAGCTAGCATTTGGAAAGACAAAGAAGCATGTCAGGGAACTAACTATAAGGTTACAAGTAAGTGTCAGAGAGGTAACTCCTCTCCATTTCCAATTACAGATATGCTCAAATCTCTTATATACTAAAAACACTCTTTCTTAGTCAGATATAACCCAGTGGTTTTAGTCCAACCTCTTTCCACTTCTTCTCGCCAATTTCTTAAAAGAATAGTTAGAACAGTTTATATTCTTCCTTGCCTCTAGTCAATCCCTCAATTCTTCCCAAATTTATTAAAATCACTCTCATAGGGGTTAGTTCATCTCCCAAAATTACCAAATCCAATCAGCAATATTTTGCCCTTATCATGTTAGACCTCTGCATTCCATTGGACAGCACTGCCCATCACTAACTCCTTGCAAATCTCTACTCCTTGTCTATGACTACCCTCTTAGTTCTCCTCATATTGTTCTGAGCATTTCTTGGCCAGTTCCTTTAGCTGGACTTTCTCTTCCTGAACCTACACCTAAAATATTAATAATCTCTTAAACGCTACTTTCAAACCTGGTCTTCCACATTTCCCCCCAAAGAAATTCCAGCATTTCTCACTGTTTCATGCTAATGACTCAAACATTTACCTCCAGCTATAAACCTGCTCTCACAATTTGAGGCTATTTCTAACAACTGAAAAATCATTTCCACTTTCATATATTCCACAGTGAGTTCAAACTCATCAGTGTCTAAAACTGAATGAATCTTACCTCCACCCCCAAACTCACCCTTCCTCTTCCAGTATTCTCTATCTCATTGGTTGGCACTTAAACTAGAAGCCTGGATATAACCTTGGATTCTTTCTCCTCCCTTCTCCTCTGCAGCCCAGGACATCCAATTAATCCATAAACCTCACTGATTTTTACCTCCAGAATATTTTCAAATATATCTCCTCTTCCCTCATTTCTTACATTTAGAGGTAGCTATTTTGATACAACTATGTCCAAAAAATGTCAAAATGGCTATGTCAAAAATGAAGTTTGATTCAAATTCAGCTCTCGGCTAAGACTAAAAATGACGACCTTTCCAATGAAGGAAGGGCAGGGAGAGAGACATCAATGTGAGAGACACATGGACTAGTAACCTCCTGCACACGCCCCAACCAGAGGCAGGAGCGAACCTGCAACCCAATTATGGGCCCTTGACTCGGAATCGAAATCAAACCGGAGACACTTCAGTGCATGAGCCAACACTAACCACTTGGCTACACCTGCCAGGGCTGAAAGACATCCTTTGAAGAGATTATTAAGGCTTCCAATAGATTTCCTATAACCTGATCTTTAAAGAAGTATGAATAGAATGCCCATTTAACCCAGTAATCTCACTTCTAAGAATATATCCCAAGAAATCAGAAAAACCAACAGAAAGAATATACACACTCCTATGTTCAAAACAGCACAATTTACAATAGCTAAGATTTGGAGACAGCCTAAGTGCCCATCAGCAAATGAGTGGATTAAAAAACTGTGATACATCTACACAATGAAATACTATGCTGCTATAAAAAAGAACTCGTACCATTTGCAACAGCATGGATGAATCTGGAAAGCATTATGCTAAGTGAAATAAGCAGTCAGAGAAAGATAAGTATCACATGGTCTTACACATTTGTGGGATATAATGAACATAAACTGATGAACAAAAATAGATCCAGAGACATAAGAAGCATCAAACAAACTGTCAAGTTTCAGAGAGAAGGCAGGAGAGTGGTAAGAGATCAACCAAAGGACCTGTATGTATGTATGCATGTAAGCATAATCAATGGACACAGACAGTAGCAGGATGAAGGAAAAGGAGACATATGTAATGCTTTCAACAATAAAGAATTTAAATTTTAAAAAAGAAGTATAAGTGGCTTCCAGCTGACATCATTTAAAAACTAGACCTAAAGTTATTTTTTAATGCACTTGTTTACCCATTGCTTGAAATCACTCTTCAAAAATGCTTTCACATAAAACAATACTGTTTGGTCTCATCTTATATTTTCATAATATATTCTTCTATTCAAAGTCTTCAATTCTGGAGAGATCTAGAACATGATTTAGAACATGTAAGAGCAAGATATGTAGTCTGTAAAGGGAATACTAAAAATACCACCTTTTAAACATTAGGAGGGAAGTAATACCAATTCAGTGGTTTAAATAAGAATACCTGGGAGAAACCAAGATGGCAGCATAAGTGAACACCTAAACTGCTGCCTCGCACAATGATTTCAAAATTACAGCTAAAAGATGAGAATGGACATCATCTAGAACCA
>PVJN01027443.1:17337-28188 GCA_004026805.1 Lasiurus borealis
GGGGGGGGGGGGGCAATCTGGACTGTCAGTAAAAGGGAGGAGTGCACGGAAACTCAGGGAAGTCGGGAAAGGCATGGTCTGGGGGCATGCACACGAGTGCGCAGAGAGGACTGACTTCCGATTGTGCCACTGGCTTTCTCTAGCAGGAGGAAGACAGAATCTCCCAACTGCATTGAACTTACTTTTGACTGCACTGAACCCCAGTTTAGGATGAGACACTGGAGAACCAGACTCATACGGGTCCCCGGAGCACACTGAAACTCAGGGGAGACGAGAAAGGCAGAGATCTGGAGGCATGCAGGCATTGGCACAGAGAGGGCTGCTGCAATTACTGAGGGACACTGAAGCCCTGGGGCTTCATAGGGCAGGGCTGACTGGAAGCCAAGGCTGTCTCTGCTCAGCCCTGAGACTCCACCCCATCCAAGCTGAGCACAGAGGTTTTTGCAATTTTGTTAAGTCTGTATCATAAGGTTGACTCCAGCACAGAAGTTATCCCAGTGTAGACACAGCTGATCCTCACAGTCAATGGGCCTGGAGGTCAATTCCCCCCAGTGATACCAACAACAATCAAGACTTAACTACAACAAGGCTGTATACACAGTCCACAAAGGGGTGCACCAACAGAGTCCAGGTGACTGGGGAGGCAAAGCTACTGGGCCATATAAGACACCTAGCACACAAAGCTACTCTACCAACTCAGGGGAGCAGTGAAAATACGGAGACAAAGAAAACAGATCACAAATGAAAAAGATGGAGGAAAACAAATGACTGAATACAAAGTTCAAAACCACAGTTATAAGGTTTTTCAAGAATTTCCTAGAAAAGATGGATAAATTTAGCGAGAACCAAGAGGAGGTGAAAAAGGAGCAACAATAAGTTAAACATACACTGACTAAAATAAAAAATATTATACAGAGACCTAACAGCAGAGTAGAAGAACGCAAGAATCAAATCAAAGATTTGAAATACAAAAAAGCAGAAAACACTCAACTAGAAAAGAAAAAAGAAAAAAGAATCCAAAAATTTGAAGATAGTGTAAGGAGCCTCTGGGACAACTTCAAGTGTACCAACATCAGAATTGTAGGGGTGCCAGAAGAAGAGAGAGAGCAAGATACTGAAAACCTATTTGAAGAAATAATGACTAAAAACTTCCCCCACCTGGTGAAAGAAATAGACTTACAAGTCCAGGAAGCGCACAGAACCCCAAATAAAAGGAATCCAAAGAGGACCATACCAAAACACATCATAATTAAAATACAAAGAGAAAAAGACAAAGAGAGAATATTAAAAGCAGCAAGAAAAAAGTTAATTACCTATAAGGGAGCACCCATACAATTGTCAAATGATTTCTCAACAGAAACTATGCAGGCCAGATGGGAGTGGCAAGAAATATTCAAAATGATGAATAGCAAGAACCTACAACCAAGATTACTCTACCCAGCAAAGCTATCATTCAGAATTAAAGGGAAGATAAAGAGCTCCACAGATAAGAAAAAGCTAAAGGAAGTTCATCAACACCAAACCAGTATTATATGAAATGCTGAAAGGTATTCTTTAAGAAGAGGAAGAAGAAGAAAAAGGTAAAGATAAGAATTATGAACAACAAATACATATCTATCAACAAGTGAATCTAAAAATCAAGTGAATAAAAAATCTGATGAACAGAATAAACTGGTGAATATAATAGAATCAGGGATATAGAAAGGGAGTGGACTGATAATTCTCAGGGGGAACGGGTGAAAGGGATGTGGGGATAGACTGGATAAAAATCGTACACCTATGGATGAGGACAATGGAGTGGAGAGGTAAGGGCAGAGAGTGGGGTGGGAACCGGGTGGAGGGGAGGTATGGGGTGGGGGGAGAGGAAAACTGTAATAATCTTCACAGTAAAGATTTATTAAAAATAAATAAATAAATAAATAAATAAATAAATAAATAAATAAATGTGGAGAAACCTTAAAAAAAGTACCTGGATTTTGCAAGTTATATTATACTTTTTAGTCCTATGACCTTGAATGATTTACTTAAAACTTTTAATCTACTTACTCATACGAAATATAAAGATGATAATAGTTATATCTCAGAGCTAATGTGAGTAAAACATGTAAGTAGGTCTACTTAATATCTAATCATTATATTTCAAAAAGTACCATGTTAGTTAGCTATCCTTCTTTAAGTTATGAAGAACTGTCTCTACTAGAATATAATAAGAGGCTTAATTATGGAATACTAAGCTGCACAACGTATTCTTATTGAGAAGTGCCTGTCATTTATCATTTTGGGTCTTTCCCAATTCTAGTTCCATATATTTTTCACTTTTAAAGGAAATGGCAGTTTTGCAAAAAAAATGCCTGAAATATTGTGTTTAAATAACTTGCTGGTAGATGCCTGTCACACCTGTTTATTATTCTTTGTCCTGAGCACATGTCTCAATTACATTCCCCAACCACCCCTGTGGTTCTTGTAAATTAGCAGAAAATAACGGGCACAGAATTTTTGGTCTGGCCTGGAATTCTTCTCTGTGTGATCTCTTTTCCTCTTCCTGTTGGCTAGGACGAAGAGGATCACAACGGTGTTCCTGGAAATCTTATATAGAATACAGTGGAGTCACACCATGGAAGCAAGGGCTGAACTCTGTGATCAATGAATGCTAAGAAATGATGTGTGACTCCAAGGCTAGGACATTGAAGGCATTGCAGCTTCCACCTTAGCTGGTCTCTAGGATTGCTATCTAGGGGAAGCTAGCCATTACTCTATGAGGACATCCAAGCAGCTGCTATGAGGAGAGGAAGAGAAGTTTCTTATCAACCACCAGCATCATTTTGGCAGCTATGTGCATGAGCCCTTGGAAGTTTCTCCAAGCTTTCAGCCCTACCCAATGAAATCTTCAGATGAGTACAACCTCAGACTATATCAGACTCTTCCTAAGAAACTCTTAGCCAGAATTTCCCAGACAAGCCATGCCCTAATTCCTGACCCACAGAAACTGTAAGAAATAATAAATTTTTTTATTTTTTAAGCCAAAAACAGAACTCTGACCTCTACCTCTCTCCAACCATACATAAAATTTTAAATAAATCCTAGACAATCGTAAAAGAAAATATTGACAAATTATAGATTTCATAAAAATTAAACTTTTGCTCTTCAAAAGACATTATTCAGAAAATGAAAAGGCCAACTACAGAATGGGAGAAAATATTTGGAAAACATATCTAATAAAAGATTTTTTATCAATACATATAAAGAGATTTTGAAAATCAAGACAAATAAATACCAGTAGCCAAATTTAAAAATGAATAACAGATTTTAATAGACTCTTGCCCAAAAAAAATATACAAGTGGCAAATCCTATATAATAAAAGGCAAATATGCAAATTGTGCCCTCAAGAGTTCAACTGACCAGTTCAACCACTCACTGTGACATGCGCTAACCACCAGAAGGCAGCACAGAATGAGGGAAGGCCCCGACCAGCAGCCGGCAGCAAGTAGCCATGGAAAGGAAGACCCTGGCCAGTCCTCATCACCAGCTAGGCCTAGGGACCCTCTCTATGCACAAATTTCGTGCACCAGGCCTCTAGTATTATATGAAAAGATGGACACCACCATTAGTGGTGAGGGAAATGCAAACTAATACCACAAAATACCACTATGCACCCACCATAATGGCTAAAAAAAATTTTTTTAATATATTTTATTGATTTTTTACAGAGAGGAAGGGAGAAAGATAGAAAGTCAGAAACATCGATGAGAGAGAGACATCGATCAGCCGCCTCCTGCACGCCCCACAGTGGAGATGTGCCCGCAACCAGGATACATGCCCCCAACCAGAATCGAACATGGGACCTTTCAGTTCGCAAGCCGACGCTCTATCCACTGAGCCAAACCAGTCTCGGCGGCTAAAAAATTTTTAATTAACAATTCCAAATGCTGATATGGAGCAACTGACTCATATGTTGTTGATAAGGAAGGAAAATGGTACAGTTACTTTGAAATACAGTTTAGTATAACGTTAAGTATATACTTACCATAAGACCTAGCCATTCCATTGCTAGGTTTTTACCCAAAACAAATGAAAGCATATAGTAACCAAAGACTTGTACTCAAATATTTATAGCATCTTTATTCCAATAGCCAATAGCTAAAAACTACCCAATGGTCATTAACTGGTGACTAGATAGTTAAACAAACCATGATATATCTTTACAATAGGTTACTATTCAGTAGTAAAAAGGAACCAAATACTGACACAACATGGATAAATCTCAAAAGTACTATGCTATGTAAAGATACCATATACAAAAAAAATTGTACTACATGATTTCTTCTACATGAAATTGTAGAAATAATAAACATAGTGACAGAAAACAGATCACAGTGGTCAGGGATCACAGATGAAGGGAAAGGATGGACTCTAAATGGTATAAGGGAAGCTTTTTGTGTGATGGAAAAGTTTCATATTATGACTGCATGGGGGAGAGGGGATCCCTCAGCCCAGCCTGCACCATCTCCAATCCAGGACCCTTTGGGGATGTCCAACTGCTTTCCCCTGCCTGCCTGATCGCTCCTAACTGCCTCTGCCTTTCTGCCTGATCATCCCTATCTGCCTTGCCTGCCTGCCTGATCACTCCTAACCACCTCTGCCTGCCAAACTGATTGCCCCTAACTGCTCTCCCCTGCCAGCCTAATCGCCCCTAAAAGCTCTGCCTGCCTGTTTGATTGCCCCTAACTACCTCTGCCTTGGCCCCCGCCACCGTAGCTTTGACTGGAAGGACATCCAGAAGATATCCAGTCTATTCAGTCTAATTAGCATATTACCCTTTCATTAGTATAGATTCTGCTGGTGATATACCATTTGTAAAAAGTTAATGAACTATATACACTATAAACAGTTATATTCCATAGTACATAAACTATATTTTCTTAAAGTTTTTAATGAAACACTTAGAATAATGTCTAGTATGTATAAGCACTCAATAAATATTAGCTAAAAATAACTATTATTTTTATGGCAATTCAAGAAAGAAATGGTTTCATAGTAGAAAGACTGCGAATTTTAAGATGCTTTATTCAAAATGAGATAAATTCAGAAATTTATTTTTTTTAATATATTTTATTGATTTTTTACAGAGAAGAAGGAAGAGGGAGATTTAGAAACATCGATGAGAGAGAGACATCAATCAGCTGACTCCTGCACGCCCCACACTGGAGATGTGCCTGCAACCAAGGTACATGCCCCCGACTGGAATCGAACCCAGGACCTTTCAAGTCCACAGGTCGACATTCTATCCACTGAGCCAAACCGGTCTCGGCCAGAAATTTATTTTTAATAAACTCTACCCTATTTGCAGATAATATATGGGCTTAAAGTAAAGATCTGTCATTAAGCTCTAGTTTCTATAAAAAGATTACTGAGCACAGAGCCAAATAAGGATGACACTCATGCTGGAGGTTCAGCAGCATCCAGGTAGAAAACAGCAGATATCACACTATTTCAAAAAAAGCGAGTGGTAAGTGTTATATAAAGCAACAACAAAAAAGTCAGAAGTGAATAATGCCTCATGAGAAGTAGGACATAACATTTCACTGAAATTCTAATAGCACTTGAGAGAATTTGAAACTTTTCATTAAACACTTCAAAACTACTTCAAATAAAATAGGAAGCAAAACAGCAAAGCGGGGCTGTCAAATTTAAGCAGTTGCATAAGTGGCAACGGGGACTATACAACCAAGAAACCCAATGAACCAAATTCTCTTTGCATCTAGCAGAATCTAGCCTGAGAAGGGCAGAGACTAGGAGATACACACACACACATAAAGCAGCTACATAAAGAAAAGGAACTAAGTGTCTCTTCTTACCCTCTTCTGCTTCATCCTCCTGGGGTGACATTGGGCCCCCGCCACTAGTAGGAGTGACAGGTTCCTCCTTTTCAGACTCTCTCTGTAGACTCACCACCTCATAGATTGCATCTCCAGCACTGGTGTGACCTTTTCCCTCAGTCTGAGAAAGAGATAAACATGTGTTTCAATATGAGAAATGTGAAGGAAACACTGTATTTCAATGGTCCATTAAAAAGCGCTGAAATGAGCCCTAAACTGTTTGTCTGGATCTCGGGACTGAAGGGTCCCATTCAATTCTGTGTAAGGACACATGCCTCGGTTGCAGGCTCAATCCCCAGTAGGGGGCGTGCAAAAGGCAGCCAAGCAATGATTTTCATCATCATTGATGTTTCTATCTCTCCTCCCTTCTTCTCTGAAATCAATAAAAAAATACATATATTTTAAAAGCACTGTAATGAAAAGCAGCATGCCATGCTTGAAAAAATTTGGAAGTACTTTGTTCTTCACATGGTATTCTAAATGTATGGTTCTTACAGCATTGTGTTAACCAATACAATGAAATCTGATGACCATTTTGGAAGAACTCAATCTTTTTTATCATAAAAACCTGAGACACCACAGATTCTAGGACAGGCATGTAAGCAAATGTTGTTAGATTCTTAAGACTTATTATCTCACATTGAGGTAAAGAGATATCACAACATCCCTCAACTAATTCATGGAAATAAATAGTATCTACAATATATATATATTGATTTACATTATATATGGGGGTTTTTTAAGAAGAAAAAACTAATGAAACTGCCAATTAATTAATCAAGCATGGCCTACAAAACCCAAGATAAACTGCTTCTAACCTTATCTCACACTTAAGTATGTCAATACATTCCAGCCACTTTGGCCTCATTCAACTCTGGGAATCTTTAAATTCCCTCCCACTTGAAGGTGTAAGGGCATCCTTTTTTCTCTGCCAATAGAACTTTTCCTCCTACTCTTTGCTAACCCCCATCAAACTTAGATCCTTTCACTTCTACAAAGAATTTAACCTGAGTTCTCTATGTTTTGATTCTCATATCCTGTTCTTCCTTCACTTCACTCACCACTGGTAATTACACATTTATCATAATCATTTGTTTAATGGCTAGCCAGTCTACTAAACAGTATGCACCTTAAAGACAGGAACCAGAAAGAGTACAGTGCCTGACACATAGGTACTCAATAAATATCAGTAGAATGAATGACTGGCAATGGTTACCTTCTTCCTTCACTATAAAATAAAAATTATATGGCCGAGAGCGGTTTGGCTCAGTGGATAGAGCGTCGGCCTGCAGACTGAAAGGTCCCAGGTTCGATTCCGGTCGGGGGCATGTGCCTTGCTTGTGGGCACAACTCCTACTAACACTGTCTAATTTAAAAATGTCTTGGAAACCTTCCTTTTGTTCATTTAATATTAAAATAACTTTATAATCTTTCTAGTAAATCAAACAATATACAGGGTGGGGCAAACATAGGTTTACAGTTGATGATATGGAAAATAAAATAATAATAAATAATAATACAAAAATAAAGCTATGTTCATTTTGCATACTTACTACTATAAACCTATATTTGCCCCACCCTATATTCATATAATATTATAGATAGAAATAATTATGAAAAGTAATCAGGTATTACTTGAATATTTATTCATTATAACTTTACAAAGCTATAATATTTCTGAGCCCTGTCTTTTAGGTTTTAATTATTATATATAAAGTAAAGAAAAGTTGTTTTAAATATAGAATCAATATTTCTATTAAATATATTGATACTTTACAGGTACACATTACACGTTTCTAGGGAGTAAAGTACATAATTATTACACTAGCTTTTTTTTTAACTTATATTACCTAGATGTGGGTTTTTCAAATAATCTATTGGTTGACTCTAAACATCATTTAATTACAGAAATTTTATGGCTTTGTATTGCTATTTAAGAAACTATCTTGACATTTAAAAAGAATGATAGAAAAAAAATATTACACGAGGAGAACAAAAAGGTCCTACCTGTTTCAACCTCATGAAGAAAGTCTCTGTAAAAGTCTTTCTGCTGAAATACCAGAATCGCTCGTTTGCAGGGTAGACACGCACTACTGTCTCCAGGAGAAAGCGGACAGGCTCCACCACCTCCGTGACTACCATATCCACTGCCACAGTCATGTACACTCGTTTATCTGTAGCAGAAATTGTCTTTGTTTTATGCTGGCTTTATTATTCCTTGATTATTTAAGAAAACAGTTTCCTCACTTACTCTCACATTACCCTTTATGTTTAATTTTAAAGGTTTTCATGTCAGTTTGATTAAATAGGAAACCAAGTATTCCAAATATATTTCTCACCACACAGAATCCTATTTTAATCAGTTGTCCAAATCTTCTCTGACAAATTTAATATTTTTTCCCCAAATCAGGTCTTCCTATAAATAAAATTCTTTAGGATGTCTTTTACACTAAAACTATCTTTCAGATTTCCCAGAAAAACCTCTGGAAAAATCACAGAGGCCTGCTCTTTTATTTCATAAAAAGAGATTCTAGAAATTACGTTTGTTCAGTTGCTTGGGAAAGATCATCAAGTCAGAAGAGCTGCTCGACCTTCACTATATTAAATGTGCATAGGAAGATGCTATTAAAAAGAATACTTCAACATCATATGCTTTAAGAGAACTCCCTGGATATCTGTTACCTTCCTCATAGTCCATAAAACATATTGACCCCCAGGAAAATCACTGTGATTTTCATATATATTGTATGTACCTGAGTCCTTTTTCAGAACAACAGTAATAGTATTACAGTCAAAATTTCAGTTACTATTTAAAATGTTTACGTGGCCATGGCCTTCCTTTAATTTGAATCTAAAATCTTCCAGGCCACTGGCTACTGGTTTTCTACAATTTCATGATAGGTTGAAATATGGATTCCACTTTATTTCATTTGCCCTACTGGGCTTTTGAGTATGTGGCTTGGTTACTCCATACCATTTTGTCATTTCTTCATTACTTTCAAAACATTTTTCCAATTTCCTGTGCCCACTACTTTTAGTTCTGAGTTAGAGGGAGGATCAAATGGCCAAGCTCGCTAAAAGAAACATTCAATTGTGCTTTTAAAAACATTTTACAACATTTATACTCATCAACCACAGGTCTATTAATATCATCAAACTCAAATATTGCATTACATTCTCAGATGCATTCTGCTGCCAATTCAAGAGAAAGTAAGATTCTCTAGATATTATTGTACTTGACCTAGAAGACCTTAAAGTCTAAGGAAACAATGTAGAGAGGTAAGAGAGAATAATACAAAACACAGACTATAATACACAACTTGGTATAGTGAAAATATCCAAGATTATTTCCTCTCCCCAGGCCTCAACTTCTTCTGTAAAAATAAAACAGTAATTCGTGAATCTCCCTCCTCAATAATTTATAATATCAAGGAAACCAAATGAAAATTTTAGCAATCAGGTCAACATTTTGATTTACATATGTAATAACTTTAAATTTAAGATACAGTATCTTTTGGATCAGAAGATTATTATAATTCAGTATTACATGAAGTTTATTTTAACAAAACATAAATTTTAAAATATATTGTCTTATTTGAGGATTCAATGTGTATTAAAATACAAAATGAAACTGAACTATGTGTTATATTAAAAACAGATAAAAACTGCTTTACTTATTTTTTGAAATTCAGATATTTTATTCTTCAAAATTATCAACTGGCTTATTTTAACATTTTGTGGTTTCTTTCTGAATGATAATAAGAAAGAAGTTAATATGCTGGTATTTATAAGTTTATCTCCAACAATAAAAAACTGGGTGTAAAAATTATTTATTCTTAATATATGAAAAGCTAAATTTTATATAATCATTATTTTTCTCCCTTTTTAGCCCTCAATATGAAATAGCTTGCTGTGTGATAAAATGCATGCAATTTATGGGATTGAAAAAGACTCTTTAAAGAAATTTGAGGATAATTAGCATTTTAATATTCTTCATTAATATATTATACTTTCATATCAGTATTCACTAATGCTCCTGTGTTGAACCAAAAGTCTACTGTGGTTATAAACGAGATGTAAGACAAAGATTTAAAAAATCCATTGTTTTCTCAATAAAAATTATTGTTTGAATGACAGTAAAGAATTTAGTGTAAGATTATAATTCATTAGGTAATTAATGTTAGTTTGAAAGCAGATAATGGAGGAGCAAAAAAAAACAAAACAGGTAATTGACAGATACCTCGAAAAAGTAGGAATAAAAATAAACACAGTGGGGAAAAATGACCAATGTGACTACATACCATTTATGAATTCTGTTCAACACTAGTCATGTTAAACAAAATGAAAAGGTAAATAACAAGGAAAACAGTGTTTGTCATAAATGATATCCTTGCTGTGTATTACTAAGATCTAAGCTTCCTAAGGTCAAAAGACTGGAAAAAAAAAATTGTAAGTTATATTTCTAAAGTTAAAGTGCTTATCAAAAATATGCAGAATTTTAGAATTTACTTTCATAATTTCATTCATATTCTTCCGTCATTTTACCTCCAAATTAAATCACTCTATAATATCATATAAAACACAAAGCACAGCCCTGGCTAGTGTTGCTCATTGGTTAGAGTGTCATATTGTGCACCAAAGGGTTGCAGGTTTGATTCCTGGTCAAGGGCATGTCCCTGGGTTCCAGGTTCTATCCCTGCCTCGGTGGGGGCACATGCAGGAGGCAATCAATTTCTCTCTCACTCTCTGTCTCTCTCTGTTTCTTCCTTCCTCCCTTTTTTCTCCTTCCCTCCCCCATCCCTCCACTATCTCTAAAAATCAATGGAAAAAAATATACTCAGGTGAAGATTAACAAAAAGTAAAAATAATAAAACACAAAGCACAAATACTTTCTACATAACCTATAAAATTAATTCATGTATCTCTAGGGAGAATTATTTTGAATAGTGGAGGTTTTCCCCCAATAGATGGATA
>PVJN01027444.1:0-28122 GCA_004026805.1 Lasiurus borealis
ATCCCCCCGTCCCAATGCTTTGAGCAGAATTGAGCAGCGGCACCTGCAGGCCGCCTCCCTCGCGCCTTTGGCTTTGCAGGATCTGACACTGCAGTCACCCTCGGAGCTCTCCGCCTGTCCCCTGACTCTCCCCTGGGACAGCCCGTGTGCTCGCTCCCGGCTCCACGTGGAGGCAGCCCTCCAGCCCCTCTGCAGGCTGACCGCCCGCTCCCCTGGCACTGACCCCTCCTGAGGGCACTGCCTGAGACCTTCCCCACTCCGCCCGCCTCCTCTGGCTCCCTGCTATCCAAGCAACAGCTGCCAAGCACAGGAGCCAAACCCCTCCTCTCTCCACTCCCCACAGGTGATCGCCCCCCGGAACCTGGCAGTGGGTCTGGAATCTGTCCCCCATCTTAGCTGGCTGTTCGCATCCCACGTCCCCCCGACACCCCTGTCCCTGGGTCCTGGCAGGGGCTTGGCCACTGGTCTGCCTGCCTCCCCCAACTTCTCAGCCCGGGCACCTCCCAGCGCTCAGCCTGGTGGCCTTCCTGTTTGAACCTCCTCCCTCAGCCTCCACAGGAGCCGCACCATTTCTGTGCGGCCTAGCTTCTGGGTCACTTCAGGGTGCACCCAACCCTCTATCACCCCCACCCCTCCAGCCCAGACAAGCTCGTACCCCACAGCTTTCACTGCAGTCTTCCCGGCAGGCTCCACGCACCGCCAGCCCAGCCTCTCCTGGGACCTCCACTCTGTTTGCAGCTTGGATGTCCCAAGACCCTCCAACGCCAAGTGCTCAACACACGGCTCACCATCCCCTCACCAACGCCTCTGTGCGCCTCCTCTCCCCGCTCTGTCCCCCTCAGCCAGACCCTGTGGGCATCCCCCTCTCTCCCCGTGTCCTGTCCGTCACTCCCCCAGCTGCTGCCAACTCTGATGTCTCGCTCACGTACCAGCCAACCCAGGCGGGGGCCCCCTGGGCAGCACCATGGGGCCCCGTTGCTGAGGGGCGTCCCAGGCCACCCTGCTGAGCTCCAGGGCCACCTCTCCCTGGCCGGGGCGCTGTGTGATGGGGCGGGAGACATCCCAGTGCCAGCTCGGGGCTGAGATCCGCCTGCAGAGGGGGGTCACCTGTGGCAGAGAGGGACCGTCCCTGGGAGAACAGCCAAGTGAGAACATGAGAAAGCGTCAGACAAACCTTGGGAAGGAAGCACCCAGCCAGGTGTTTCTCAACCAACCGGAGGAAGGGGAGGGAATATGTTTACATGTATGCACACATACACACATGTGTGTGTGTGTGTGTATAACACACAACCCATTGATTCCCTTAGAAAGCCTTAATTGATTTTTGCCGAACAGGTGTGTTTACAGCCCACCTATGCTTGCCCTCGATTGACACAAGACTGGATGGAATTTTCTTTTATGTTGGCAAGTAAACTGAGCCGAAGGTGTGTGTGAGAACCTCGCTCATTTGTTAAGGACGTGGCTACTCCATCAGTCCTTTCCTGAGTGACAGCCCAAGGTCCTCAGTTTCTAGTAATAAATTCGCATTGTAATGGCCACAGACATTTCTCAAACTACAGATACAATTTGCATGCACCATTCACCCAAGCTCTAGCTGGGTTAGCTCAGTGGGTAGAGCGTCAGCCTGTGGACGGAAGGGCCCCAGGTTCTATTCAGGTCAAGAGCACGTGCCCAGTTGCAGGCTCCATCCCCAGTGGGGAGCATGTAGGAGGCAGCTGATCAGTGATTCTCATCGATGTTTCTCTCTCTCCTTCCTTCCTCTCTGAAATCAATACAAATATATTTTTAAAAAACATTCACCCAAGACACACTTCTAAGTCTAATCTCCACGTTTAACCCTTTCTCCATCACTTTCTCAAGTCTGGAGGCAGTAGACACGGGAGAAAACAAATCAGGCCCTGGTTTGGTAACACTTGCCAGTTCCTATGGTGTAAATGTTTCTGCCACAAGCCATGCCACGCTGCAGACATGAAGTCCCTCACCAGGGAGATGGGAAGAGACATGCAGATGTGACCTAATCCTGCAGGGACAGGAGGTCTCGGTAACCCCAGCAGCACCGGTACTGGCGCAGGAATTACCAGGGGCGGGCTTTGAGTACTGATGGCCTTGGTGTTTTTTAAATAAGTTATTTAACCGCAGGTTTACCTAAGTTCATTCCTAATGATGGCTGTGGGACACCTGGCTTTGGAAATCGCTCCTGAGCCGGCACAGACTGGCGGCAGCACAGAAGGCGGGCTGGGCTGAAAGGGACGGGGAACGGGGAGGAAGAAGGTGCGAGGCCGGAGCAGAGCCGCTGGGCCGGGCTCGGCTTGGCAGAGCAGGTCCGAGCTGCAAAGTGCAGAGACCTCCCCATGGGGGCACGGCGACCACCCGGGCTGGGGGCGGAGGCTGAAACTGCCCAGCTTCTCTCTCTGCCATCCCCCCCCCCACCTTTCCCAGGGGCAGCGGAGAGGGGCCTGGGAACCCCTCACCTCCGCGTGGACCGCAGGGGGAAGTGGGCAGGAGCCCCGGAAGGAGGTCGGGGGGCGGGTGCTGGCGGGGCCGGCACGTGCGGGGCGGGAGGCGCTGGGAGGGGGCCTCCGGGGCTCGGCATGGCACTCTCTCCCTGTCCAGGCTGCTCCCTGGCCCGGCCCGGAGGTGGGCCCGGCCCGGAGGTGGGCCACGCAGCCGCCCGGAGGGGCAGGCGGAGCGCTGCGCGGCGACCCCGCCACCTGCTCTCCCACTCCGCTCCCTGGAGACCCGGAGTGCACGGGGCGGGGCACGGCCCTCCGCAGCCGCCGGGAGCCGCGTGCTCCCAAGGCCGGGGGTGGGGTAGGTGGGGGGCGGGCAGCGGCTCCGCGGGCGCGCGCCCAGCCTCCGCCCCTCCCGCCCCCGGGGCCGGGCCGCCCCGCACCGCGCCCACGCCGGTCTGTCCGGGCCGCTGCCGCCGCGGCGTCCTCCGCTCCTGCCGCCCGGCCCGGCTCAGCCGGCGGGACCCGCCCTCGGCCGCTTCCTGCACCGCTTTCTGCACCGGGACCTGCGGAGGTGAGTGGCCGGCAGCTCGGACCTCGGCGGCGGGACAGCGGGGCGGGCAGGGGGGTGAAGGGGATGGAGAGGGGAGGGGGATGGAAGGGAGCACCAGCCTGCAGGGAGGCCAGCTCCCCAGCACGAACTGCAGCGGAAAGTGGAGCCCAGTCTGCGGGAAAGGGCTCCTCGGCGGAGGGAAGGCCTGGGAGGCAGGTGGCACGTGGGTGGCGTTTGGGGACACAGCAAGCCGGCGGGGCTGCCCTGCCCGGGGTGCCTGGGGTGGGCACATCTAAAAGTCCAGCCCCGTCCAGTCCCCTGGCCGTGCCCTCACCCGCCTACAGGTAAGGCCGCTTGGGGAGGAGCCCAGGACCCACCCCGGGGGCTCTCCTGGGCTCAGTGGCACCAGTGCTGCTGGGGAATGCCATCCTGCTCAGGGGGGGGGGGTGAGGGCGGGGGAAGCAAACTGCTGTCCACTGAGTGTCTGCTGGCCCAGGTTCTTACCAGAATGATCTCCTTTAACTGCCCCAGCTCATCCCTTTTGTTCCCTCCCCGCCTGGGCCTCTGCTGGGGTTCAGCCCGCACCTCCACTGCTCAAAGGGCTCCTTCTTCATCCACTGCACCAGGCACACCACCCCGGGTACCTCCTAGTCCCTTGCAGGTTTCGCGTGAGACGTCTCCTCTTCCAGGAAGGCCACCCTGACTGCCCTCCTCCTTCACGAGCTTTTGAAGGGCTCCGGAGGGCATCGCTCTCCCACAGTATGGTCCCTCCCTCCCCCTCCCCCCCCTCCAAGCATAGCTGTTGCCAGAGCATTGTAATGGCTGAGGTAACCCTAGTTTTCCCTTCTCAATCAGAGTTTCAGAAACTCCGCCATTCACATCCCCTTTTATTACACGTGTGTGTGTGGTGGGGGAAGGCATTTTCCTTCCCCTTCTGGGTTCTTTCGACTGGTCGAATACTGAAATCTGCAGGAGACATTTCACACGAGAGAATAACCACATGTAGTTACATGTGTGTGCATGGGCAGCCTGCATACACGAGGGGCTCAGAGACAGAAGGGAAATGCGTCCGAGTGACGTTCTGAGTTAAGAATGAGCAGAGGTGCCTTGGGGCTGCCGAGGGGAAAGGTCCTTGCGGATGATAAGAACAGATGCTCAGTCACTCAGAGTTCGCCTGGCCCCCAAGAGAGGTCACGAAATATCGAGTTATTTCTGGTGATAACTCCTATTATGGGCAAGGCCCCTGGTTCAAATTCTTCTAGGTGGGTGAGGGGGAGGCGAGGTTTCTCTTGAGCCCGTAGGGTCTCCGTCGCCTTTGGCACAGAATAGGGAAACGCCACAGGGAAGGGAAAGAGATGGGGACGCGTGTCCCCGTACGCAGCTGGCCACCCCTGAGGTGTCCTCACACTGCTGACCCTCTCCCCTCTCTGGCCAGCCTGCTCCGGCCCCGCTGTCCGCTGTGTGGCTCCCTTGGGGTGTCCCTGCTGTCTAGACTCCTGACGTGGGAGCTGTGGCTCCAGCGCCATCTCTTCCATGTCCCCTGAGCGTCTGCCTCCACCAGGCAGCCCTCCGGGGTGCTCAGCGCCTCACCTCCGTATCCACTGAGCCACACAGCCCTGCATGACAAGGGGAGGGTGTGCAGGCCCCTCACTGCCTCCTGGCTGGCCCCTCCTCTCTGCAGCTTTCTTTTCTTCCTGCCCAGGACACTAAGCAGACCAGCGTGGCCCCCATTTATCCAGCACCTCGCCCCTCACCGCACCCCACCCCCAGCTCTGCTCTGTGCGGCTCCTCAGACCTGCTTCTCAGCCCTCACAGCCGCTCCGCTCGCCCTCTCACCCAGTTCCCACTCGCCTGCCCCGCTGTGAGTGTGTGCGCTGGGGGTGGGGATGAGGCCCTGGACGTCCTAAGGGAGTGACCAGGCCCATGGCCGAGGGGCACTTAGTGCCTCTTTGCCCACAACTGGGCCCCGTGGCCGATTCCAGGGCAAGAGGAATAGTCTCCATGCTTACAGTTACGGTTCTGTTACACTGAGGTTCACACACATTTCTCACCCTCGCCTGAGAACATTTTTTTTTTTATTACGAGGGAGGGAGAGAGACAGAGAGAATGTCAATGTGAGAGAGAAACATCCATATGCACCCCAATCAGGGATGGTACCCCCAACCTAGATATATATGTGCCCTGGCTGGGAATCGAACCTGCAACCTTTGGGTGTACAGGATGATGCTCCAACCAGCTGAGCCGCCCAGCCAGGGCTAATTCACTTCTATTTAAACGGTAATTGTGTTCCACTCCCCTCAGTGGCAGATCAGTACCCCCTGCCGCCAAAGGGAGGTAATTAAACCAGAAAACATGGAAAGCCCAGCAGTGTTATTAAGTTTTAATTAACACCCGCTGCCTGCAGAGCAGCCTCTAGGTTAGGAGGGGAGATGAGCAAGAAGTAAACTGGCGCTCAGCACATACTGACGCCCCAGTGAGACTGCCTCCTCCTTAGCGTAATGAAATGGGTTCAGAGGGCGTTGGACAGGGCATAACACACTATGTGGTGAAACTCCCATCGGTCAGCGCCTGCTGAGCGCAAACCTTCCGTTTATTCTGTATCACCTGGAGAGCCACTTCCTCCAGGAAGCCCACCCTGATGTGCCCCCCGTACGCTGTTCTCTGCTGTAACACCCGTCAGGTTTGATTGCAGTGGCGTATTGGCTGTCACTCCAGAGGGTCAGCTCCAGGTCTTCCCACGGGGACTGGAGCACAGGCATTGACCCCGCTGGGCCCCTTCCATCCATGTCTTTCCTTCCTCCTCCTCCTCCTCCTCCCCATTCAAACCCCACCCCTCCCTCTTTCCGCACCCTGCTGAGGGTCCAGCTTCAACCAGCGGAGTCCACCCTGAGCCCTCCTGCCCCTGATACAGTGGTACCTCGAGGTACGAGTTTAATTCGTTCCGTCACCTTGAGGCGTGGGAAACTATGAGATGCTCAAGTCTCGGGTAAACTGGTGGGTCACGTGCAGCCGGCCGATCTGCGCGATGACTCCTATCTCAAATGTTGCTCGTATTTCAAAGCAGAAATTGCTCGCTCGACGGCTCGTATCTCAAAAATCTCGAATGTCAGGGCACTCGTATCTCGAGGTGCCACTGTATTCCATCTCTGGCCGTGCCTGTGCCCAGGGAACACCGGGTTCCTGGTCCAGTGTGTCCCTACCCCTCCACAGGGCCAGCAGCACGGCGACACCACAGTGACTCGGTAACTGTGGGGAGTGACTCACCGTGGCGCTTCCCGCCAGGAGACAGCGGGTGGGGGTCTTGTCGGCTGCCGGAGTCCCCAGGGCTCTTGGAACAGACTGCCCCGGACTTGGTGACTTCACACAGTGCCGGTCTCTCTCTTACAATCCTGGAGCTCAGGAGTGGGGAGCGAATCCATGCCGTTGCCTCTTCAGCTTCTAGAAGCTCCCGGCCTTTCTTGGCTCGTGGCCAGCTCTGGTCCTGGGAGCCGCAGGGGCTGCGTCTCCTCCAGCCTGCATCTCCGATGCTCTCCCTCTTGTGTGTGCTGCTTTCAGTCACCCCTGCAAAGTCCCTTGTGTCATACAAGGCATCATCTTCACAGGTTCCAGGGTGAGGACATGCACATCTCAGGGGGGTGAGGGGGGCATTATTCTGGCTGGCAGAGTGGCTGTCCCTGGTGTCAGAGGGCCCTGCGCTGGCCGCATACTCTGGGCTGGCTCAGTTCTGCGCACACCACACGGCGCTCTGGAGGCGGGTGCCGCGCTCTCGTCCTCACGCACAGGTGAGGCGCCGGGAGGGGAAACCCGTTGGCAAGTGGCAGAGTTGGGGTGTGAACCCAGGCAGTCTGGTTCCGAGGCGACGCTGCCTCTCTGGCACCGTTATCGCCCCCAGGACCCCAGCGGACAACAGCCTTGAGGCCCGGCGAGGTCCGAGGCCCAGCCCCGAGCCGGGATTCACCAAGATCTCTGGTGAGGGCCCTGTCCCGGTGACAGATCCCTGCCTCTCCATTCCCATTCTTTCTCGCGATCCTACTTCCCACACCCCAGGAGAGACCCCAGGCTTATGCGCGGGGCCTCCAGGGCTTCTGTCTAGGGGTTCCGGGCAGAGTGCCCGGATGCCAGACCACTCAGGTCCACGCTGTCCTGGCCCAGCATCCACACGGCAAAGTGCTGTGAGTCCCCGAGGAGGCGAATGTTACGATGCGCACAGAGGAAAGTACAGCCACTTCCCAGCTCGCCACCACAAAAGCCCGTGTCCTGAGCCGGAGGGCACACCCCGCCCTCCGCGGGCCCTCGGTGAAGAGCGTGCCCAGCGTTGGCGAGCACTCCCCGGAGTGGGTCTGAGAGGTTAATGCTTCCTAACTCACCGAGCACTCACCGCCCCTCTGTGAGATACATTTATCATCCCCATTTCACAGATAAGGAAACCGAGGCACAGAAAGGTCATGTCACTTTCTGAGGTCACACAGTCGGTGTAAAGTGCCAGGATTTGACCCATTCTCCATAAGCCGGAAACCAAGGCAGAGGCTGGTCCAGGCTGGTTGAACAGCCCCAGCCTGACCTGCTCCCTTTGCACCTGCTCCTCGGGGGAGGGCAGGGCATAGCTGTCCGCCTGATTTCTTGAGAGCACATTCATATTTCCCTAGAGGCCTAGTGCATGAAATTTGTGCAAAGGTAGGGTCCTTAGGGGCTGCCAGCTGCAGGTTGGGACCTCCCTTCCCCAGCTGCTGGCTGCTGTCAGGGGCCTTCCTTTGTTTGGAGTCGCCCCCTTGGTGGTCAGCGTACATCATAGCAAGCTGTCAAACTCTCCATAGGTCCAACTCCCGAGGGGACACTTTGCATATTAAGCTTTTATATATACTAGAGGCCTCGTGCATGAACTTGTGCACGGGTGGGGTCCAGCCGGCCTGGCCCGATGGGAGCTCATCAGGTTGGGCCAGTGTAGGGGAGGAGCCACAGTGGTTGGCCAGCTGGCCCCACCCCTGATCTGGGTGTTGGGAGCTGATTGGGGAGCGGGGGTCTGGCTGGGGAGGGTGCAGACAGGGGCCTGGATCTGGCTGGTTGGCTGCCGCAGTGCACATCTTAACCACCAGTCGCTCTGGTCATTCTGGTCATTCCACCGCTCCGGTCACTGGGCTTTCATATCCACACTAATAAAAGAGTAAGATTCAGATGGACCATACTTCACCACACCCACCAGCCAATCAGGAGCGAGTATGAAAATTAGCCCAACAAAGATGGCGGGTTAATTTGCATAGGCAGGCGCCAAGCAGTTGGGGTGGGGTTGGACGCATGGCAATGATGCAGGCATTCCGCAGCGCCCCAGCTACTCCGGGCCTCTGGGCAGCGTGGGAAGGTGGAAAGGCGGCTCTGGGCCGGAGCGAAGGCAGTGCCAGCAGCCAGGGGAAGGAAGGCCCATTCTTGCTTGAATCTTCGTGCATCGGGCCTCTAATTATATAGGTAAGACTCTTACACTGACCTTCATTACTAACTCCATTTTAAAGAAGAAGAAACTGAGGCTACATAACGTGCCAGAGCTCTGACAACCAGAAAGCAGAATCTGGGAACCAAAGCCAGATGTTTGAATGCTACCCCCCCCTCTCCCAACCGCCTCACCCTGAGCAAGCCCAGCCTGAAGGCCGCCTCCAGGAGTCTGAGGTCCGGCCAGGGACGCTGGCCGCCTGGGTTCCCCCGCTCTCCAGAGAGGCCCAGGCTTCACCGGGGCTGCAGCTGACTCTCCACCAGCCGCAGCGCTTCCTGCCTCCCCGGGTCCTTATGGGCGGGGAAGCAGTCCACGGTCTTACTCAGCCTGATGAATCCGCTCCGGCCCAGCCTGCTGCAGTGTGGCTGATGCCAGAACTTGTCCTCAGACAAAACAACGTCTCTGTGCCCGAAACCGGCCGGGGAGGTGCTTGGCCGGCAGCGGCGAGTATTTCTCAGCCGGAGAGCCACCCGCAAGGAAGGAGGCGCGAGGAGGCTCCAGGCAGCCAGCACAGGGCAGCCCGCAGGAGGAGGTGGGGGCTGAGCAGGACAGAGAGGAGCTGGCTCTGGAGCGCAGTGAGGAAGTGGGGACTCATTCTGCTGTTTGGGGGGATAAAGAGATTTCCTCTGAGGCTGGCCAGCTGTGCTAATTAGAAGAAGAATGAATTGGAAAGTCAGTGACTTATTTAAAAAAAGATCATCTGTGAGCCCTCTACCATCTGCGTGGATTGCTTCATGGGTGTGAGTGTACAGCGGGGGTCTTGGCAGGAAGCAGAGGCTCAGTCAGGCCGGGTGACTGAGGAGGGGTTCACACAGGGACGGTTTTCAAGGGTGACCCTTAAAGGAACCAGCGCGGGATGGAGCGGCCCCCGGGGACCAGCATCTCCGAGGAGCTGTGCCCATCCCAGGCCTGGAGGAAGGAGGGGGGAGGGCAGGGCAGGAGAGGGACAGCCTTAGTAAAGGGAGGCCGCCCCCCTGAAGACACCTGGCAGGTGGATAAAGACTCCCCGCACCCCACTCCCCTCCGTTGTCTGATCCCAGGGAGCGCTTCCCGGGGGCCAGGCCCAGCAGAGGCCAATGGCAATAGGACCCGTGAGGTAAGCGCTCGAGTGGGGTGGGGCGGGGTGAAGACGCATCTGGAGGGGCCCCTGTCCGGTCCTCAGCACGCTCTGGCCGGGGTGACCGCCTCTGGGGTCCATCCGTCTGCTGCCGCCGATTCTAAGCACCCGCCCTGTGCCCCCCTGGACTCGGCTCTAGGAAAATGCAGAAGCCACGGGGGCCAGCCTACGGGAGACTGGCAAAGAAGCAATGACGTCACTGCCACTGAGGCTGCGAGTGGAGCAATCTGACCGCGTGTCGGGAGCCTGGCCCCGTGAGGGAGGTGATTTTTTGTTTGTGGGTAAGAAAGACAGTTATTAGTGTCTCAAATCAGCATTCCGTGGGCCTGGGCCATAATTTGCCATTCTCTAGGAAGGTTCTGGAAAGCAATTTGTGCTCCATTTTAACTTAGAGAGCGCCATGTGCCGGTTAGAAGGCCAATGCCTGGCTTTGTTTACAAAACAACGAAGGTTGCCGCCCCTCCCTGCCAAGCACAGGACGCCGTGAATCTCTGTGCCTCTCCAAACCCCGCATTTTCATAGGGACCGCACGGCCGGGGGTGCCGAGCCTGTACCCACAGGCCAGGTCCGATCAGTGGGTAACTGCTGTTCCGTCTCTGAAAAGTGAAGCATACCTCAAAACGGGGCTTGTTCTACCTGAAGACTATTTAGACGGTGAGAGGTTCTAGATATCTCTGGGCATCTGTAAAGGGAGCTACAAAAAGAGAGGAACACCGAAACCGGTTTGGCTCAATGGATAAAACGTCAGTCTGCGGACTGAAAGGTCCCAGGTTCGATTCTGGTCAAGGGCATGTACCTTGGTTGCAGGCACATCCCCAGTAGGGGGCATGCAAGAGGCAGCTGATCGATGTCTCTCTCTCATCAATGTTTCTAACTCTTCTATCCCTCTCCCTTCCTCTCTGTAAAAAATTAATAAAATATATTTTTCAAAAGAGAGGCAGGGCCCAGCTGGTATGGCTCAGTGGTTGGGTGTCCACTCAGGAACCTACTGGTTCCCGTCAGGGCGTATGCCCCGGTTGCAGGTTCTCTCCCTAGTAGAGGGCGTCTCTCAATGATGCTTCTCTCTCTCTCCCTCTTCTGTCATCTCTAAAAATCAATAAAACATTTTAAAAGAGCGAGAGGGGCAGGGAGACAGGGCCACCAAGGACTGCGCACCGTGGCCCCCTCCCCGGGCCTGTGTCACGTGGCTGCCCTGGCAGGATTCACTGTGTAACCCACAGTCTCCACGGCAGGCGCTGCACCCGGGAGGCAGAATCCGCACCCAGCAACTGGTGACGCTGGGCTTTCACACCCCGCTCTCCCCAGGGGCGTAGGAGAGGGGGCGTGCTCCCCGCAGGAAGCAGCTTCCAGCCAGCACTCCCTTCAGGTCCTGGCTCAGGTGCTCAGAACGCAGTGGCTTTTAGACAATTCACTGAGCCCGTTTCCTGACCTGTGGAAGGAAGAGAATAACACGGCTTGTTGCGAGGAAAAGAGACAGTAAACACGACAAAAGTAAGAGCCGTAGATAGAGAGGGTACAGTATTTGGAAGGGACAGTCAGGATAGCAGCCAACATCTGTGGACCCTCCTATGCGCTGGGTGTGGAGCTGAGGGCTTTATTTCACTCAGGCAGTCATCCGTGTCCCGGTTTCTCACACGAGGAACCCGGCACAGAGGGTTAGGGGACGTGTCCAGGTCACCCTACTAGTAGGCACCGGAGGTGGGATTCAAACTCAGGCACGCGTGACATTCAAAGCCAAACTCTTAACAATTGCTTTCAGTTTAGAAGTTTTTTTTTTATTTTTTAAATATATTTTATTGATTTTTCACAGAGAGGAAGGGAGAGAGATAGAAAGTCAGAAACATCGATGAGAGAAAGACATCGATCAGCCGCCTCCTGCATGCCTCCCACTGGAGATGTGCCTGCAGCCAGGGTACATGCCCTTGACCGGAATCGAACCTGGGACCTTTCAGTCCGCAGGCTGACGCTCTATCCACTGAGCCAAACCGGTCTCGGCATAGTTTAGAAGTTTTTATAAAGTGTGCGCATCTCTGTGGCGTGGATTGTTTACCTGGAAAAACACATTTGTGAAGATTTTGCAAGAAAGAGAAATTTCAACATGAGGACCGGCAGAAGAGGTTGATCCAGAGCAGAGCAGAAGAGGTTGATCCAGCCCAGAGCAGAGCAGAGCCTGCTGGGAGGTTGCCGGGGGTGTGCCCAGCAGGAAAAGCTAAATCCCAGCCCCTGCCCCCTGCCTGCTTGCTCCCTCTGCCCCCCAGCCCGGGTATCCTCTGCCTTCTGCCCACCGTCCACTTCCTCCCAGAGACTCGCCCAGGGGGCCAGTTGAAATGTGGGGCTTTGAGCCGCCCGAGGAGCTAGCAGAAAGTGAGGCATAGACCTCTGCCTTTACCTCCCCTGCGTCACCCCAGCTGCCCTCCATCCTCACCCCGAGAATCTGTCCTGACAACAAACTGCACCAGCTCCTGCAGACTCCGGTAGCGCCCGGTCCCGGACACTCCCTTCCCAGACAGGACTGGGCACCCTGCCCTGAGCCAGGGACTGGGCGGGATGGAAGACCTTGCATGCTTGGAGAGACGGCTGTGGAACAGTGACCAGTGGGCAGTGCAAAGAATGCTGAGAAGAGAGTCAAGGCGGTACCCAGTGGGGGCTCAGCACAAATGGCCCAGGACAAACAGCAGGGGAAGTGGCTTTCTCGTCTCCAAACTGGGCTTCGCTCAGGAGGTGTGGGTGGAGAGAGACACAGGTGAAGGTATGAGGTGTGAGAGCGCAGGTGCTGGCCGTTCAGCTCAGAATGGCTTGAGATAGGATGCAGGTGGTGGTGGTGATGATGATGATGGCTGCCCGCTCACTGCCTGCGTCGGAATCTCGGTGCCTCTGCGTATTGCCTGTGTGACTCGGGGCAAGTTACTTGACCTCCCTGTGCCCCATTCCCGCTTGGGTACCACGGGGATAACTATCTCACAAAGAGGCGCAGCTCCAATGAGCTCCTGCATTGAAGTGCTTGGGACAGAGCCTGATTCAAAAACGCAGCTGCGAGTATCGTCCTTCTGGTCTGTGAGCCTGCGAGGCAGGGGACCCGAAGGCCCCGGTGAGTGACCAGCAGCACCAGTAGGGGGTCCTGGGTGCTGGCGGCGGCCACAGGCACGCTCAGGCCCCTGCAGCGGCGGCGGAGTCAGAGGCTGAGCAGCAACAGGAGGGGCCTTGGCGAGCGGCTCGGTGTGCTGGCCGCTGACGCACAGGCTCCAGGCTCGGAGGTGAAGGCGCAGACCGGCCGCTCCGCGCTCTCCTCCCCGCTTCTTCCTGAGGCTTCCGGATGCGGCCGGAGGAGGACCCCGTCTGAGCGCCCGCCGGCGGCTCCGGGGCCGGCGCGGGGACAGGATGGAGGGGCTGGACCTTCAGGACAGGTCAGCACGCGGGGGGCTCTCCGGGCCGGCGCCCAGCGTGGCGGGAAGGGCAAAGCTGGGGGCGCGGGACTGGAGGAGGGGCTGGGGCGGAGGGGATGCGGGGAGCTGGAGGAGGGGCTGGGGCGGAGGGGTACGGGGAATGGGGGAGCACAGCGTGGCCGTGGCGTCCACCGAACAGGAAAGCCTGGCGGGAAACGGACCGGCCAAGCGAACCTTCCCCTCCCTCCCCCCCGCCAGGCGCCAAGGACGCACTGCCCACCCCGCGGGCTGCGCGGGCTGTAGGAGGGGGCGCGGGCTGCTGGCCGGCGGGGTGCTCGTGCCGGCCCGTCGCCGCCCGGATATGACCCCCCAAAGCCAGTCCTTTCCCCCTGGTCCCGGGATCCCCGGCGGACCAGCCCGGGAAACCGCCGGGTCCCGGCACCTGTAACCAGCGCGGCGCCTTCCCCCGCGCGCCCCCGAGAGCGCGCAGGGGGGGTGCAGGCACGTGGCCCCCGCGGGTGCGCGCGCGGGTGGAGCGGGCGGCCAGGTGCGGGGCGGCGGCGGGTGCGGGTGCCCGTGCCGAGTGCGGGCGCGCCCGGAGCGAGCAGACGCGGGGAGGCCCGCCCGGAGTCTGCCCGGCGCCCGCCCGCCCGCCCGCCCGCCCTCCCGCCGGCGCGTCCCTGCGCCTCTCCGGGCGGGGCGTCTCCGCTGCGGTTGCGGCCGGTTACAGCCGCCCCCTCGGCGGGCTGCGTGGCCGCCTGGTCATTGCTTCCAGCGCGGCACAGGTGACACACGCTTCCTTTCCTCCCCCGGGTCTGTGCGCCCCCTCTGAGTAGGCGCGCAGCTGTGGGGGGTCCAGGGGGAGGGGGTAGAGCGGAGGAGGACAAGCTGGACTGCGATTGGGCGGGAGCCCCTGCGGGGGGTCCCGGTGGGCAGGCCCCCTGGGCGGCGGAAAACAGGATGTGGTGAGAAAGGGCGCAGGAAGGCTCTGCGATTCGGGGGTGGGCGAAGGCGAGCCGCTGACCGGCAGCCCGCGGCTTTGGGCAGGTCGCTCTGTGGCTGAGCCGCTGCGGAGGGAGGGAAATACCAGCCGGGCCACCTCCCGGAGGGCTTGTGAGGACAGAAGGTGCGAGGAGGCTTTGAACTATGAGAATCGGAGAGGAGAGGGTGATGCTTGGCTGAACCCTGCCCTCCCCGCCTCGGCTTCCAAAAGGAGGCGCGGGGAGGGTGGAGGGGAAGAGCTGACTGCCCCAGAGGAAGCGGGGCTGGAGCCATGTGGGTGCAGGAGACTACAGGAGACTACGTGGACCAGAGCATCTATCTGCTGAGAGCTCAGTTCCACAACCGGATGGCCTGGGTCCAGCTCTTGGCTCTTGCACTTGTTCGGGAGATTAACTTGAGATGGTCACCGACCCTCCTTTGAAGCCTCAGTGCCAGCTTCTGGGAAATGGGCAGGACAGCAGAGCCTGGTTATGACATCTGCAGGTAAAAGCCTGGCAGTGGCCCCTAGAGGTTAGCTACCCTGTTTCCCCCCAAATAAGACAGTGTCTTATATTAATTTTTGCTCCCAAAGATGCGCTGGGTCTTATGTTCAGGGGATGTCTTATTTTTCCACGAAGAAGAATACGGTACACATTTAGTGTTGAACAAAAAAAAAAAAAAGGAAATTTATAACATGGCTATGGTCCGGTAGTCGTTGTCATCGCAAACCAGCTCACTGATTGGCTGCAGGGCAGCCGGAGCTGTTCAGGCAGGGCGAGGTCTCTTTAAACCAGGAGTCAGATGCCTTACAGTAGCTTCGGGGGGCTGATAATCTGGGGAGGCCTTATTATCGGGGAGGTCTTATTTTTGGGGGGACGCCTTCTATTACAGCGAGAGGCAAAACTGGAGGTAGGTCTTATTTTCGGGGGATGTCTTACTTTCTGGGAAACAGGGTATGAGTTTCCATGACGTTGCAGCCTTCTGGGTACAGTGCACTCTGTGGAGAGAAGACTCATCATCGAACAGAAAACAAAGAGTGGAAACTGGTTTCACCCTTTCTATCTCGAACCAGATACCTTCCCTCTGAGCATCTCATGGGGGAAAGGGAGATTATGGTACCCACCTCACCACGTTGTTAGAAAAATTAAAATCGCCTGGCCGGTGTGACTCAGTGGTTGAGTGTTGACCCATGTACCAGAAGGTCACCAGTTTGCTAGCTGGTCAAGGCACATGCCCAGGTTTCCGGCTCGATCCCCAATAGAGAGCTTGCAAGAGGCAGCCAGTTGCTGATGTTTCTCTCTCACGCATGTGTCTCTCTCCCTCTCTTGCTCTAAAATCATAAACTAATATTTTATGAAAATCTAAATCAAATAACCTTATGAATGAATACAGCACTCCTGGTAAGCCCTTATGTGATTTTGGAGAAAAATAATCCTTACGTTCCAGTTATCCATGACTGCATAAAAGCCCACGTTAGACAGTTAAAGTAACAGCGCTCCTCTGTTTTGCTCGTGAACCTGTGATTGGGCAGGGTTCGGCGGGGATGGCTTATCTCTGCTCGTTCGGCCCAGCTGCGGCCGGGGGATCTTTTCCCAAGATCACACAACACGCGGTCAGCCCGTTGGTGTGGCTCAGCGGCGGCTGTTGGCCGGGGCCTCGCTTCCTCTCAGTGTGGGCCTCTCTCAGAAGCTACCAGGGCTTCCTCTCACCAAGCACCCACGTTTTAAGAGCAATATTCCAAGAAGCAGGAGGTGGGAGCACCCAATGTCTTCGGACTGGACTCAGAAGCTGGCACAGTGTGGCCTCGACTTTCTTCTTCTGGTCAAGTAGTCAGAGCCCACCTCGATCCAAGGGCCGGGTTCTCAGAACCCGTCTCCCAGTGAGAGGAGCAGTAGTTTCCAAACGTCTTGCGTCTACCCAAACTGGAGTGTCTTCCCCTTTGCTTTTGTCCCCTGGCGCCAGGGTGTCACAGAGTAAGTCATCTTTGCTAGAAGACCAGCAGGCGTACAGTTGTCCCTGCCTCGGGCCTTATCACAGCCGGTTTGGGTGGCAATCAGGTTCTCTGGGTCTTGCAGGGCTGGGGTGCAGGCTTCCTACATGGGGCCTTCGCTGGTGTCTGTTTCCCTGGAACCCCTGACGCTTCGGTCCCCAGCTCTGCCAAACGCATGCCTTTAAAACAAGAGGGAGAGCCCTCACTGGCTTGTCTCAGTGGAGAGAGCATCGGCCTGTGGAGCGAAGGGTCCCGGGTTCGATTCTGGTCAAGGGCACGTACATTGGTTGCAGGCACATCCCCAGTAGAGAGTGTGCAGGAGGCGGCTGATCGATGTTTCTTTCTCATCTATGTTTCTCTTTCCTTCTTCCTTCTTCTCTGTAAAAAAATCAATAGCCGAGACTGGTTTGGCTCAGTGGATAGAGCCTCGGCTTGAGGACTGGAGGGTCCCAGGTTCGGTTCCGGTCGGGGCATGTGCCTTGCTTGAGGGCACATCTCCACTGTGGGGCGTGCAGGAGGCGGCTGATCGATGTCTCTCTCTCATCGATGTTTCTGACTTTCTATCTCTCTCCTTTCCTCTCTGTAAAAAATCAATAAAATATATTTTTAAAAAATCAATAAAATATATTTGAGAGAGGGAAAGAGAAAGATGCCAGGAAGAGAGGAATCTGGATTCGGAAGCTCGATTACAGCAGGCGGTCCAGGCTGAGTCTAATGAGCATCTCTGTGGCGCAGGTCCCTGGAGGAGTCTGTTTGTTTTATGAGGCCTGCTGCCTGGGTGTCTGCACTGACTGTTGTCATACATTATTAGCTTATTAATTGATGGGTTGGAGCACTCCTGGTGGGAAGGCCCGTTGGTGGGAAGGCAAGCAGGTTGGGGAAGCAGGCCTGTGGTCACCATGGCAACCTTCTGGCCTGTGCTGTGTGCTTCCTGTGTCAGAGCAGGAAGGATGGCCCACGCTGCTCTCCTTAGCCCGACCACAGACTCTCCAAAGAGAAGCCAAGGTCTCTCCTCTGGCAGTTGTCTTGGTAATGCATTTCCACACAGAGCCTCCCACCCACGCCCTCAGAGTCAAAACCAGCTCCTTCCCGTGGCCCCATCCCATATCCTGTCTCCCCCAGTTCCTTAGCTCCCGGCCCTGGCCTCCGGCACGTGGGCTGGAGAAGTCAGTGCAGCTTCATGGATTGACTCAAACACCCAACGCTTTTTTTTTTTGTTGTGCCCTTATTGTGGCAGATGACAAACCAGACCCAGCTCCTTCCCCCCGATGGAGCCTGCTGCTTGGAGGGGCAGACGGGCATGAACAAGTCCTGGTATGAATTCCCACGCATTGCGTTGGTCATCATTAAAATACAGCTAATCCACCTTGACTTGAGTCTAAGCCCTGTGGTCTGCTCAGCCAGTGTGGTCACCAGGGTCCTTAAAAGTGGAAGAGGGCCGAAACCGGTTTGGCTCAGTGGATAGAGCGTCGGCCTATGGACTGAGGGCTCTCAGGTTTGATTCCAGTCAAGGGCATGTACCTTGGTTGCGGGCACATCCTCAGTGGGGGGTGTGCAAGAGACAGCTGGTCAATGTCTCTCTCTCTCATCGATGTTTCTAACTCTGTATCCCTCTCCCTTCCTCTCTGTAAAAAAAAAAAATCAATAAAATATATTTTTTTTAAAAAGTGGAAGAGGGGGAACAGGAGGGGCAGAGTCAGAGGAGAGGTGGCCGTGGGAGCAGAGGGATGGGACGCTGGCTTTGAAGCTGGAGGGGCCACAAGCCAGGGCTTGGCAGAAGCCTGTGGAAGCCGGGAGAGATAGGAAGTCCGTTTCCCCTCCGCCCCACGGGAGGAAGGCAGCCCTGCCAACGCTTTGACTGTAGCTGGCGAGGTCCCCGGCACGTTTCTGACCAGCACAGGGGAGAAACCTGTGCTGTGCTGTCTTCAGCCGTTGGGTTTGTGGTCAGTGGTTCCAGCGGCGATGGGAAACTCGCAAAGCGGCCCAGGCCCCCGCCTGTGGAGTCACACGGTCCTGCTGCTTCTGAGCTCTGGGGCCCGGGCAGGTGGCTGGCTGGCGCTCTCAGAGTCTCAGCAGCCCGGCTGTAAACCAGGGGTGACCCTGCCTCATGGGCCGATGCGAGGGTGCAAACAGGAAATAACTGCGAGGTGCTGGGCACGGCGCACGGCCCAAAGCACGTCCTCCCCAACGGCGGTGACGGTGCTTCCTGCTCCAAAGCTTCTCCCGCCTCCGCTCTGGCCGCGCAGGGCCAGGGCCTCGGTGCCCGGCACTCGAGGAGGATCTCCGTGGCTCCTCCTCTCCGTCCTCTTTATTCACACTTGGGCGCTTTTTTAAAAAAATACAGTGGTACCTCGAGATACGAGTGCCCTAACATACGAGATTTTTGAGATACGAGCCGTCGAGCGAGCGATTTTTGCTTTGAAACACGAGCAACATTTGAGATAAGAGTCATCGTGCGGATCAGCCGGCTGCACATGAGCCACCCATTTACCGCGACTTGAGCGTCTCATAGTTTCCCACGCCTCAAGGTTACAGAACGAATTAAACTCGCATCTCGAGGTACCACTGTATATATTTTATTGATTTTTTACAGAGAGGAAGGGGAGATGAATAGAGAAACATGGATGAGAGAGAGACATCGATCAGCTGCCTCCTGCACGCCCCCCACTGGGGATGTGCCCGCAATCAAGGTACATGCCCTTGACCGGAATCGAACCTAGAACCCCCTCAGTCCACAGGCTGACATTCTATCCACTGAGCCAAACCGGTTTCGGCACCTGGGCGCTTCTGAACCTGCAACAAGGCAGCGCCTGCTTTCGGCTCCTCTGATGCAAACCTGTGCTAAAGTGCAAGGCCCAAGGCACCTTCCAGACTCGAGTCAGCGCAGGTCCCTGCGGGCAAAGAGCGGGTGACTCCGGACAGACACTTGTACTTACCAGAGCCTCTGCCCCGACCAGCTCCCAATCAGCAGAGGAGCCGAGGGCAGTAAGATAATGCGCCGGAACTAGCATCTACTGAGCTGGCCCCCCCCACCCCCCCACCCCCGCGTTCGCCTTCGGTGAATCAGACTAGGTGTGGCCTCTGGCCTGAGGGACCCATGCCGTCACCACCACCATCCTCATCCTCACTGCACCCTCCCTCACAGGAACTACTCCATGCCGGACACCGGTTAGACCGCATCTCTCGGGTCCTCCCAGAAGCCCACTGATTGTCCGGGAAGGCGACTTGTTAAGGTCACATAGCCCAGCAGTGACAGCTCAGGATCTCAGCCTCCTCCGGCTTTAACCTCCAGCGGGCCCAGAGCCACTGCTTTTAACCTCCGTCCCGTGACCTCAGGGATGCTGCCCCGTGCCAGGGCCTGGCGTGGTGCCACCAGCTCAGGGCAGACTCCAGAGTCCCCCCTGCGATGACACCCAGGCTGCCTGGACCTCTGGGGGCTCATGAGTGCCCTTCTGGCTGGGGGCCCTGTCGCCCTCAAACGAGCCTCCAGGATATGTCACCAGCCCCTCAGCCCGGGTCCGGGAGGAGATGTTCAGGTTGGGGGCAGGCAGGACAGCCGGGGTGCAGGACACCAGGGTTCAGGCAAGCCTCTTGTCCAGTGGGGTCCTCGGTACTTCATGCCGGCGGGCACTGGGGCCAAGAGAGATGGGAAAGGGCCGAAACCGGTTTGGCTCCGTGGATAGAGCGTCAGCCTGTGGACTGAAAGGTCCCAGGTTCGATTCCGGTCAAGGGCATGTATCCTGGTTACCGGGCACATCCCCAGTAGGGGGTGTGCAGGAGGCAGCTGATGGATGTCTCTCTCTCATGGATGTTTCTAACTCTCTATCCCTCTTCCTTTCTCTCTCTAAGAAATCAATAAAATATATTTTTTAAAAAAAGAGAGAGAGAGATGGGAAAGGAATTCGGACGGTGGGTCTGGCCCCGGTTCGGCCCTTCTGTCTTTCCAGGACGGGAGGAGCCACAGCCGCCAGCCCTGGCAGCCCCCAGGAGGTCACACCCCCCTACGCAGGGCCCTGAGCACCCTCACCCTTCACTCCGTGCCCTTCTCCGCTCAGCGGCGGCTCCAGGGTCCTGGCACTTTGGGCTGCGGGAAGGGAGTTTGAATTGGGGGGAGGCCACGTTTCAATGACAGACGCATTCCTCTGGCTCAACTGCCGGTTTGCTTGGGGAGGTTTGCGAGGGTCAGGGTTACGGGTCCCTAGGCCGCTCAGGCCGCTATTTGGTGCTCGGCGTCCTCACGGTTTCTCGTGCAAAGATGGGATCTAGCCACCAGGGGAGACCCCGGCACGGGCTGTTCTTTGTGTCCCGGAGCGGGCACTTCACAGGGGACCTGGGCGCAGCGATGTGACTAAAGCTGAAGCCAGCTTCAGCCCAAAGGCCAGTGGGGAGGAAAAGTGGGGGGGGGGGGGGGTCCTTGTCCTTGGAGAGAGAGAAAGGCTTCCCGTCCCCGATGAGGCGGCGCACCTGTGGGTAGAGGGGGCTGGCCAGCCTGGGGCAGCCTGGGGGTCTTGGGTTGGGAGGGGGTAGGGAGCGGGCGCCATGTCAGCAGCGTCTTCCATGCGTAGATGGCCTGTGTGCGCGTGCCCGGTTGGCTGGGCTGCCCTGTAGACAGAGCCAGGGGTGCTCTCCCTGGGTGGTATGTCCTGGGGGGGCCTGCACTCCACACCGACCCTAATCCCCCGAGAGAGAGGGAGCCCGCCACACTGCCGCAGCTCAGAACCAGTGTCCGGTCCGTGGGAGACCACTCCCCGTAATCAGGCGCAGCTGCTTTCTCAGTAACCAACGGAGGAGACCGCTGGACAGGGCCAGGCTCCGCGGGGTGAAGGCAGGGCTCCCGGGACCCCTGCCAGTACGGTCCCCTCGCAGGACCAGAGCGATCTGCTTCCTGGAGCAGACAGCTCCCACCGACCGCGTAACGGAGCCGGGGGCACGTACACCCTCAGGGACACCCTCCCGCGTGCGCGGGGCATTGGCTTCCGGGCTCCGGCAGCGGCCAAGGCGGGAGGAGGTCGTGCCAAATGGTGCGGCTCTGGCGTCCTCAGCGGGATCCTAGCATCACAGCTCTGGGTGTGGCTGCGAGACCCTGAGCGGCCCAGAGAGCTTTACAAACATGAGTGCTGCCTGCATCTCCAGCCACTGGGGGTTCCCTCGCCCGGGGAGGGGCCCGGCGTTGTATTATTTTTTAAAAGCTCCCGAGTGTTTTCCAAGTACGTGAGACCCTCTGACCCAGATGTTGGCTGCTGGTGGCTGGAGAGTGACATTCTGGCGGGGGTTGGGGGGGGTAGTGGGACAGTCAGCTGGCCCCATCCCTGCCTTGTTGTCCTCGCTGGGGTCCGAGGTCTGGTCTAGTCACCTGGGCAACCAGTGGGGACCCCTGGTGCCGGCTCCTCTCCTGGGATCCCGTAGGACTCAGTGGTCGGCAAACTCATTAGTCAACAGAGCCAAACATCAACAGGACAACGATGGAAATGTCTTTGGAGAGCCACATTTTTTACACTTCCACTTCTTCCAACGTCACTTCTTCAAAACAGACTCGCCCAGGCGGGGGTATTTTGCAGAAGAGCCGCACTCCAGGGGCCAAAGAGCCACATGTGGCTCTCAAGCCGAGCCGTAGTTTGCCGACCACTGCCAGAGGTGCTCAAAGGGGTTTGAAGGGTAGAATTAGTGCAGCCACTTCTCCTGCGTGGCTCCCAGCCCCCGAGGTCCCTTGTCCCTAATTTCAGCTTAACACCTCCCCTTACCCCTCCCCCCACTTTCCCAAGGCTCGGGGGCCTCGGGGTGTGTGGGATGCACCCCAGCAGGTGGAGGGAGCAGGCCCCCCGCCCCGGTCTGTGGCTGGCGAGCGCTCCTGGGCCAGCGCCAGCCAGAGACATCCAGTTCACATGATTCTGCCTCAGCCCCGCTCCGGAAGGGGCAGCCTCAGCTGGGGTTTTCTAGCGAGCTGGGGGCGTGGTCTGCGGGAAATCCCTGGAGGGGGGTGTGGGTCCTGGCGCAGGGCTGCCCCAGGGGCGGCCTGGGGGTCCACCAGGCCCCGGAAGGTGCTTCTGCGGCTCCTCCCAGACCTTTCTGGGAGCCTCAGCCAAAAGCCCGGCTGCTGGAGGTTTGAGGGCAGAGTCACCGTGCGGTGAGTCACAGAGGAGCCGGGAGCCGCTGGGACAGCTTCCCGCCGCTGCCGGCTTTGCGGCCCCTCACCTGGCCGGGACAGTCGCCTCCCTGGGGTCGGAGGCTGGGCTGGTGGGGCCATCCAGCATTCGGGGGTCAGGAAATCCGTTTCGCTGCTCAGGACCCGCCTTTAGAAAAGCAGAACAGAAGAGACCTGACGGGAGGGTCGGGTAAGTCCTGCGTTGGGGAAGTTGGTGCCTGGGTGCACGCGTGCATGTGTGTAGAATGTGTGTGTGTAGAATGTGTGTGCTGGGTTACACTGTTAAGGGCCTCTCTCGCTGTGGCGTGTGGTCAGAAGAGCTTTAAGGCAGCAGGGTGGTGCCTGGATGTGGGACCCTGACTCGCTGTGTGAACCGGAGCGGCTGTGTTCTTGCCGTCGGGTCCCGGGACGCTGTGGGCAGTGCGGTCTGAGCGCCCAGAGAGGGCAGAGGTCTCTGGGCTTCGGGTTCTGGGAAACGGGCTGGCGGTGCCCGGCCCATCCGAGCCTCGTGAGCGCAGATGGGATGGAACCGGGAAACGGCCCCGCGGCTTTAGAAGTCGGAGTCCCCTGTCGCTGCTGGGGTGCGGCTACCTGGGGTCTCAGTGGGAGCAGGGACAGACGCTGCCTGCCCCAGCGGCGGGAACAGCAGCACCTCGGGGACGGGCGTTGTAGGAACTGAAACCACTTTGTGGAAAGAATGTGCCGGTTCGAGCAGAGAGAGGAAGAGAAGCTGGGGCTGCCAAAAACTCCCTTCTGTGGACTCGGGGCTGCCGAGAGCAGGGTCACCCTGGCACGGTGAGCGATGATCTGTGTGCCCGTGTGCACCCCGGGGAGGTGACAGGCTAGATGGCTGTGTGGGTGCCAGCCGTGCTCCTGCACACGGCCCCTCCTCCCGGCCTGGAGCGTGCAAGCGGTCCTTACCAGGCGCCAAAGCCCCTCCCTCCCTCCCTCCCTCCCTCCCTTCACTCCTTCCCTCCTTCCCTCCGTCCTTCCTTCCCTCCTTCCTTCCTTCCTTCCTTCCCTCCTTCCTTCCTTCCTTCCCTCCTTCCTTCCTGGGCTCACGTTCTCTTGGCCATTCCAGTCCCCCTCGCAGACCCCTCTGTGCAGGTTTGCTTTTAGGCGTCGGGCTGCCTGCGGGTGACGACAGATGAGCGATGAGATGCTGGAGCTCCTAGTTCTGGCTCTTTGCCCCGCCCCTTCCACGGGCGGGCTTTCTTCAGTGGGTGCTGAGGGGACGGGTAACCCGGCAGAGAACCTTCCGGGTGCAGGGCCCAGGCTGGGACCAGCCTGGTGGCCCTCGTGGTGGCAGCTCTGAGCACCAGAGCCTGGTGGAGGTGGAGGGGGGCTGCTCAGCGCCAACCAAGACCAGCGGGAAGAGACATGGCGGGAAGGAGAGGGGGGCCAGCGGGTTCCAGACCTGGCCGGGCACACGGTGACCGACGCTGAGCAGACTGGCTCCTCTCCGGCCTCAGTTGTGCTTTCTTCATCTGTAAAATGGGCACCGGTGAGAATGGCTGGGGAGGAGGTGTGCCAGCAGGTGGAGGGCTCCCAGCGGATGTGGGTTGGCTCTTCCGTCCCACCTGCATCTTTTCACCGACAGAACACTGCATCCGCTGTGTCTTGATTTTGGAGGAGTGAGATTCCCGGGTGGAGAAGGGACGCTCCTGGCCGGGTGTGGTTTCCATCTGGGGTAGAAACTCAGCTCAGCACAGTGTCTGTCTGTCCTCAGGCCTGTAGAAGGGAGGACTGGCGGGGACCAGGCCTGGGTGCAAGAGCAGGGCCCTCCGAGCTCTCGGCAGCTTGAGCGGGTGCCAGGCTGCTGGACACAAGGCTATAGGCATCCCTCCTCGTCCCTTCTATGTTTCTATTAATGAACTCCACTGTCCCAGCACCCAGCCTCAGCCAGCTCCCACCCCAGCCATCTACCCGTCTGCCAACCCATTCATCATCCTGTCTACCCATTAACCAGTCCAGCTATACATGTGCCTGTCACCCATCTAGCCATTCACATACCCACCCCCAGTCACTTACACACCCATTCACCTGTTCATCTACCCCTCATTCACTCATCTGCTCATACATTTACCCATCTACCCAGCCACCCACCCACCCATTCATCCATCTACCCCTCACTCACTCATCTGCTCATACATTTACCCACCTACCCAGCCATCCACCCACCCATTCATCCATCTACCCCTCACTCACTCATCTGCTCATACATTTACCCACCTACCCAGCCATCCACCCAGCCATTCATCCATCTACCCCTCACTCACTCATCTGCTCATACATTTACCCACCTACCCAGCCATCCACCCAGCCATTCATCCATCTCCCTACTCATTCCCTCACACTATCCATTTACCTCTCATCCATTTTCCCATCTGCCCACCCAGTTAGCCATATAAAAGTCATTTTTTTTTTTTAGAGCTAATAAGGACTAATCACTCCTCGTCAGGAACCTCTCAGATTTGTCCCTGACTGTCCCCCAATCCCTTCTCATGAACTGTTAGCTACTACAGCTCTTCTTATCTCCTTTCTGGCCAGGCCCCCTTATGCCCAGATCCGGTCACGCCAGGCTACTGTCAGTTCCCGGAGGAGCCCGCTCGCTCTCCGGGGTTGGATCTGTGGCACACACGTGTCTCAGGCAGAGACGCCCCTCTGCTCAGGCAGCCCTTACCCTCCTCCTGGTCTCTGCGTAACGTGCTCCCCTGGAAGGCTTTTCTGGCTGGTTAAGTCCCTTCTCACGAGCCCCTTAAAATCCTCCTCTCTCTGCAGGGGCTGCTTCGCTTATCTCCTCCCCTCCCCCGTGAGACTGAAAACAACTTGAGTTTCCCTAGGATCCAGGGTTCGGTGCAGTGCCCCCACAATAGACCCACAGTGAGCACTTGTTGTGTGAATGAGTGAGTGGGTGGGAGAGTGGGTGGGGGGATGGAGGGTGAACCGCTAGATGACGAGGAAGCCGTTCCAGGGTTCGCGGCAGGGGTGACTCGGTGAGGCTGGTGTTTGAGGGGGAGGCTTTGAGGGCGGTGAGGTGCAGAGAACTGATTTGGGGAGGGGGGTCTGGACCCAGCCATCGGGGCACGGGTCGGAGAGCTAAAGAGGAGGCGGACTGGACGTGGGGAAGACGCACGAGTTGAAAACGGCAGAAGTGGGTGAGGAAGTGGACGCTGTGGGCGGGGGGAGGGAAGAAGCTGAAGGCCAGCCGCCCACCCTGAGTGACGGGCCGGCACCAGAAGAGCGAGCGGAGAAAATGACGGGAGCCAGCGGGGGCCGGCCTCGCTGAGCTCGCCCCGTGGTTGGGCAGGAAGCTGGGGAGGGCGGTGCGGTCTGCGCGTCCTGAGAGGGCAGAGGGGCTGAGACTGGGGGGAGCTGTCACCCCGCAGAGAGTGTGCGGAGTGAGGAGCACAGACCAGCAGTGGGTGTGGGGGGAGGGGCGTGCAGTAAGCCCGCCGTCAGGGTCCCGCGGTGGCCGTTTGTCCTTCCTGCCAGGGGCCTTCCTATCTCCGGGAGACCAGAGGCGCCCTGAGGGCGGTAGCCACTTCTTTATCCCTCCGTCCCAGGTCCAGTCTGGTGCCCAGGACCCTGCAGGTGCCCCACAGAGACTTCTGGAAGGAAACCCAGAGGCGCTGGGCTGTGGGGCAGGCCACACCCTCTCCTGGAGCCTCAGTTTCCTGGTCCCTAAAATCGGGGAGATGACAAGACTGTTGGGAAGATCGGGCAAGAGGGCAGCCGTGAGAGGCTCTGGGAGCTGGAGATTTTGCAAATATAGCGGTACCTCGAGATACGAGTGCCCTAACATACGAGATTTTTGAGATACGAGCCGTCGAGCGAGCGATTTTTGCTTTGAAATACGAGCAACAGTTGAGATAGGAGTCATCGCGCAGATCGGCCGGCTGCACACGACACACCAGTTTACCTTGACTCGAGCGTCTCATAGTTTCCCACGCCTCAAGGTTACGGAACGAATTAAACTCGTATCTCGAGGTACCGCTGTACAGAGTAAGCACTGTCACCTTAGTTTGAAATTCAGCCTCAGGGGCCGCATCTGAAGAGCCGGCGTCAGGCGGTGGAGCTCCCGAGGGCTGTGTCCGGGTTCGGGCCCCGGGTCTGCAGGGTCTCCGGTTCCCCCTCCAGCCGCCTTCACTCCCCAGCCTGGGACTTCGTGGAGGACACTCGATCTGGAGCGAACCCCAGACTCTGTGGGCCTGTGGGTGCCCGGCTCCTCACAGAGTGGCTCACAGCCCCGCAGCACCCAGCACCCCAGCACCTGGCAGCCTGTGGCCGACTCCCCAGCCCCGGCTCGGACCCGGGGTCAGACACTGGAGGTGTGCTTCAGTCATCTGCGACGGCAAACCCTCCGGTGACTCAGGCTGAAGGTCCAGAGCGCCTGTCTGGAATGTCAGAGCTTTCTTTGCTCCGGAGGGAACGTAGGAGGCGCTTGAAACGTCCGCGTGTCTTGCCCGGCAGGCGTGCCTGCGGGTGCCTTTGGTTGCCAGGCGTCGCCCATTGTTGGCGAAGGAAAGGAAGCCGCGAGCGTTGTGGGCAGGTGCTGCTCCCAGTAAACAGCCGGCTTTGGGCTGGTGACGCGGAGCCTCAGACCTGCCGGGACGTGCTGTCGCCCCCGTGCCTCGCTTGCCCTGTCTTAGTGGCGGGGAGGGCCTGTTTGTGGATGGATCCTGGCTTCCTGGGGACGGCCTGCGTCTGGGCCAGGGAGCCCGAGGCCTGGGCGGGGCCTGTCCTGCTGGGCACTTCCTCACAGGCAGCCTGGGAGCCGTTTGCCCCACTGGTGGGGGGTGGGGTGCACAGACAGGAGAGCCGGCGCAGGGAGGGCAAGGAGGGCCGAATTCTGACTCGAGGGCTGTGGGCAGAGCTTAGGGGTCACAGGTCTCAGCAGCCCCTTCTCCCCTCCTCTGATCTTCAGAACATGGAAGCGAAGCCAGAACACAGACAGAAAACACACACACACACACACACACACACACACACACACACACACAGGAAATCCTGGGCACTGTGGAAATGGAATGACAATTCCTCAGAAAGCTAAAAATAGTGTTACCATGCGATCCTGCAATTCCACCTGGGGGTGTATGCCCCCCAAAACAGAAAGCAGGGACGTACACAGATACCTGCACCCCCATGTTCACAGCAGCATTATTTGCAACAGCCAAAAGGCAGATACACCCATATGCTCACGGACAGGTGAATGAGAAAACAGCATGCAGAACAGGCCTAGAGAGAGTGGTGCTCGGCCTTTAAGAGAAGGACCTGCTGACACGTGTTACGGCATGGACGAGCCCTGAGTGCCTGACGCTAAGTCACATAAGCTGGTCCCAAAAGGACAGACACTGTCTGACTCCGCTTGTATGAGGGACCTAGAAGAGCAAGTAGCATGGGGGGGGCGCCAGGGGCTGGGGGGACAGGGCTGTGGGGAGCTAGTGTTTCGTGGGGACAGAGCTTTTCAGAGGGGGAAGATGAATTCTGGAGATGGACGGTGGTGATGGTTGTACCGCAATGCGAAGGTGCGTCATGCCAGAGAACAGTACAATGAATACTGGCCAACATGGGAAACTTCATGTAACAGACACGCAACCGCAATCAGACGGTGACAGCAAGGAACATCCCCTCCACCGCCATCACTGCGGTGCCAGGCCTTGTGTCCTGGAGAGGAGAGGACGGGGAGGTGACCCCGACTGGGGGGTCCTGGTCTTCCGGGGACTGAGAGGTTGGGGTGAGTCTCAGTTGGGGACTGGAGGGGGTGGGACATGGAGCGAGAACCCCAGCACTTCCTTCCTCGGGCTGGCTTTGGGCCAGCCACTCCCCGTTGGGACCTCGGTTCCCTCCCCTGTGGAATGGGGGGGCAGCACTCATGCTTCCAGAGGCGCTCAGGAGTGAGTGCCCGTGAGAGGCCGGGCACCGCCGAGGTCCACCAGGCTTCTGCCCTCTGGGAATTGTCATCCTCAGGGAGGAGACGGGTCATCAACAAGCAGACAAGTCAACAAACGGGAACAATCTGAG